>VXAU01000283.1:255124-291571 GCA_013399695.1 Formicarius rufipectus
GGCGGGGGGGGAAAAGACATTAAAAACAGACAAAACACTCTTTTTTTTTTAATTGCCTGATACATTTAGGTACCTAAAGCCCTTTTGAGTCACGCAGTCTGACACCCCAGCTGGCACTAAGGGCAACAAACCACCCTCCCCATCGGGTCCAGTCCATCTTGGGGTTACTCTCTTGGCATCAGAGGGAATTGTGCTGGTGGGAAGTTCGGCGCAGAGCCCCGAGGAGCGGCACCACAGCTCCACAGCCCCAGGTGGCACTTGGTGTCTGCAGGGAGGGGAGGGTGACTTCACGCTGCCACCTCTTTATCCCCTTTGCTGCCCACCCCATCCCTGTTCCCCCCTCTACCTTGGGGCAGGCTGGTGGGTTGAGTGGGCTTTGTTAATGCCCTAATCCTCACGTGGGCTCAGCCTGGCAAAGCTGCCGCTCGCTGGCCGCGCTCGCGGCTCCGTAAGGTCCCGTGTCCAATCGATTGGCGCGCTCGCTCCGGCTGCTCGCTCTCAGCAGGTTCTCCAGCAAGGGGCCAGATTGCTCTGGCAAGCTCATCCATCCTTGGGGGACAGGGGCAGAAGGCAAAGGAGTGGGGGATGGATTCCTGGGATTGGGTTGTTTGGGATTGGTGGGAGGAAGGGGGAGGAAAGAAGAGGTTGGAATAGCGCAAGAGCGGAGAGTCGTCATCTCTCTTCATGCCCCACTGGTGGTGATCCCAAGCGAAACCTCAAGGAGCACGTGGTGTTTAATTGCACTCTCCTGCTCGTGCAGGAGAATGCTCTGAATGCTCAGCTGGCTTTAAACTTCTCACCCTTCCCCTTGAAGTCATTGTGACCCCAAAAACTTTTGTGCATCCTCAGCGGCCAAGGAGACGGAGAAATGAAATGAATCTGCCCAAGTTAGTAGTTCCCCCCCTCTGCCTGCAAGTTTGCAGTTTCAGTTCTCACGCTAATCCTTCCCATAGCTCAGGACAGGCAGGTTTCCAAATTTTCTTGGGCCTAAAAATGTCTTTATATCCAGGGACACAAGGCGATGGAGAAGTTTCTCTGATCCAAGGGACTGGGTCTGCATTAGGATGTGTCATATTTATTCCTAAGCCTAGAAGCACTTAAATGCTAGATATAAAAATGTGATTTTTTTTTTTTTTTAAATGCACAGTGAGGCTGCTCAGGATTCTTTTCAAGGTTTTTATGGCTCCTTCTGTGCTCTGCACATTTAAGCCCAGGGTGACTCAGTCATCCAGTTTCATAGAGGACAGGAATCCTCGTCCCGGTAAATTGCTTTACAAACTTCTGGAAGCTGTTTCTGAAGTTTCTTAAATGGCTCTGGCTTATAAAGGCAAGATAGAGCTATGGGAGAAGCAAGGGGGAAATGGATTTATTTCCCAGGCTGTGCCCTGAGAACCTCATGTGTAAGAGAACGCCACTCTCATCCTCATGTTGTTAAAACTTTGTGTAGCACCACAACTCATGTCACACGTGTGAACTTCCCCTGCATTGCTGTGCTCCAGGCATGGGCTGCAGGGATGATCTGGGGCCTTCCTCTTCCACTTTGCCTTGCCTTTCCCCTCTCCTGGTGCTGGGTATCCCCTCCATCCCTCTTGCTCTCCACCAGGGCTCAAAAATGCAGCCCAGCAGCAAAAAGCTGACCTGCCTGTGGCTTCAGGAGAGCTGGAGAGGGACTTGAGACAAAGCCATGGAGAGACAGGACAAAGAGGAATGTCTTCAAGTTGCCAGAGGGCAGGGTTAGATGGGATACTGGGAGGAAATACTTTCCTGTGAGGGTGGTGAGACCCTGGCACAGGTTGCCCAGAGAAGCTGTGGCTGCCCCATCCCTGGAAGTGTCCAAGGCCAGATTGGATGGGGTTTGGAGCAACCTGGGATAGTGGAAGGTGTCCTTGCCTCTGGGGCTCTCAAAGGTCCCTTTCAACCCAAACCAGTCTGTGATTCTCACAGCAGTGCAAGCACCACAATCACACCATCAAACAGCCAAATCAAGTCAGAAAAGACCACACTGAAGTCAAGGCATTGATTTGCACCAGAAAAAGGTCGTGGTTTTCCCATTTGGGGAGCCGAATCTGATGGGAAACCTCTCATTTGTTGTCTGTGAACAATCCTGCTTTCCAGAAACGGCTGTTCAAGTTGAATCACCTTGGTTGGTTGTGCTCAAAGCCTCCTCTCAGCTGGGGTGTGGCAGCTTCAACTTCCCCCCAAAACACCTCTGTTCCTGCATACCACTGCTCTCATTTAAAGCCAGTCTTTCCCTTAAAGGGTTTTGAAATGGAAAATGTTTTCCTTCTCTTTGGTCTTCTGTGGAGCCAGGGCCACCATTCCTGGACTGAGGGAAACTTGAGCCAGAGCCCATGGCCAATGAGCACCCAGTGACCTCTGGAAATCACCTTTTATGGCCAGACACTTCTTCATTGTCTCCTCCTCCTGGAGCATTTTACAACAGAAAATGCTGGGGTTGATGCTGAGGCTTGGCAGGGATCTGATCCCTGAAGCAGTCTAGGAATGTTCCCTGGATCACCTGGTTTGGTCCATTTTTGTGCATTTGGGACAGTGTATATTTAATCACAACATAAATGTAGAAATACCTATGCATTTCGGGGGACTTTGGATCTAACTGAGATTTGGATTTAATTGGGGGGATAACAAATCCCCACCTTCATATGTATGGTGTAGCCCTTAAACTCCAACTGATGCCCTCAATGTTTTGGCCCTGAAGAGCCTGAGTGTTGCCCCACCGTGAGTCCTGCTCATGGACACAACATGCCGTGCCTGAGAAAAATGGGTTTCCCCACAGGCTTGGTATTAAACTGACACATGGCACTCAGAAAATGAGGAGAATGAGGCACTTAGCAAAAAGTATTTGCTCTTGGAGTTGTCTCACAGATAGATGATTTTTTTTTAAAGATGCTTTTGTCATGATCAGAGAGAAAAGAAGCTGTTCTGGTTTTTTTTTTTTTTTTTTTTTTTTCTTTTTGATGACTTAGAGACAATTTTCTGGTTGATAGGAGGGAACATATTTGAAGAGGTGGTTGCTTCTATAAACTTTCCATGGACTGAAAAAGCAGCACTGAAAGCCAGTGGCCATCTGGGGTCACCTGCTGTGGAACTCCTCAGGGTCTAGAATCATGACTCAGGCTTCAAAGTCATCAGTTAAAAATTATTATAAATTTGAAATTTTTGATTGACTTGTGGTTTCTCTGTGTTTGTGCTGATTCCCAGTCCCCTTCCTTTATCTTGGCTGTCCTTGTATTCTGAGACCTCCAAGGCAGTGTCTTCTCGTTGGCAGCACATATAAAATGGGTGGCTGTTTCAAACCTGTCCCTCCTCACTATGAAGTGCAGGAAGTCACATTTACAGCCTTTCCCTCACCCACCCAGAACTTCTTTTTACACAAAGAAGAGAACATTGGCTTTTCAAGTTAATCGCTTGAATCCAGAAGCTGAAGAATCCAGAAGCCTGGATTCAAGTCAGGTTTGATGGGGCTCTGAGCAACTTGGAGCTGTCCCTACTGACTGCAGGGTGGTTGGGCTAGATGACCTTCAAAGGTCCCTTCCAACCCAAACTGTTCGATAATTCTATGAATTCTGAATAAAGTGAGCTACTGTGAAAATCCCCCTGAAATGAGGAACGTGGACAGACAATACTTCACACCACACAGTGCCTTGGACAAAGCCAAACTTGCTTGAAGGCTGCAGGTCAATCCTTGCTCTAGTGATGATTTAGTTACCATAGAGACAACCAGGTCTCACTTCATCCTCCAGCACTCGTGTTATTCACTGCTGACCCCTCAGGATTAAAGTTGGAGTGGTTTGGATCATTCTCTTTATTTTATCACTGGTGTAGCACACGGTCTAATCCTGGTTGTACCTCTCAGGAAGGGAAAAAAAAGGAGACAAAAAAAGCCAACCTCCTTCCCCCACATTTGTTGTAAAGGCCAATTATCCAAAGCAGTGACAAGCAGAAAAATGAATTAACCATAGCTTTGTAATGTCATCATTATTTATCTTCTATAACTTTGCCCAGCTCAGCTGTGGATCAGCAAAGAAGTGCTTTTATTCTTCCCTCCTCTCTTTGATGCTGTTTTTTTCCTCCCTTTCCTCCCTTCCTTCACTTTATACAGGTCTTTTGCTTCACCACACCATCATTACAGAATCCTTTTCTTCTGCTCTGAACCAGGTGGGTTTTCCACATGGGTTGAGGGGGCCAGTGAGGAGATGCCCTGCAGGAGGTGAAGGAGAGGGTCTCCCAGCTCTCATCTTCCCCATCCTTACCCTCTGCCCTCGTGATAATCAAACCACTCTGTTGGGTTTATTTTCTCTGATCTCTAACTCACACAAAAAGGAGGTGCTGAGACTGGAACTGGCCTCTGTTACCTTTGTTTCCCCCCACCCTGCCTTTTCCCGTGCATACTTTGCCGAGTCCACACCCTCTCCCACCTGCTGCCACTAAAGCCTTTCAAAAGGGAAAATGCCACTTGCTGGCAGGAGGCAGGAAAACAAGGGATGTTAAACTGGGATCCAGTGTGAAAGCAACGCCCTGGCAAGAAGCCCACAGACACTTCAGACGTGAAGCACCAAGTCACAGAGCAAAGAAGGGAAAAAAAATGCATCCTTGTAAAGCCACAGCGAGGCTGCACCTGCTCAAAACTCCCGTGGTCGGGACACTGTGACACTTCAAAGCAGCCAGGGAATGAGATACTGGAATAAGATATCCCTGTCAGGGTGTCAAACTGGCCAAATCTTGCACTGAGGCAGCCAGAGTGCTGGTTGATGGGGGATAAAGGATGTAATGTGGATATCCAAGTGACAGATGATGGGAAAAGAAATAAATTCTCTTGCAGTGTGTCTGTCCTGTGTGAGTGTTGCTGGCTTCCCTGGCTGGATTTTGAGACCATCTTCACTGTGAATTTCTCCTTCCAACACCCACAGCCTGCTGATCTTACAAAGGCATTAATAAATAAAACCAGGCTCTTGGTTCCAGAGGTTTGATTATTCAACAGGGCTGGTTTTCTCTGTTTAAAATACAGTTATTTTACCTCTCTGAAGGTATCTGGGTGGTGTAGGCTAGCCCAGAGCAGACAGCATGTCAGGAATTCTCCTGGAGAAGTGGGCAGCTGCATTAGTGTGGCATGCAGGCTGTCAACTGGCAGTAAATCTGTTCCAGGCTCTATTGTTGTGCCAAGCAATTGCTGAATAACTTCTCTGAATTACTTCCAGTCGATATCTCTCATATGAAAAGCTCACAGAAAGCTTATTATGTTCAAAATTCGGCAGATACGGATTCTCACATGCTAAACATCCATTAGCAACTGGATAAAGGCAGCTCTGGGGATCACATTTCTATAGGGGCAGCTTTTTGCAGCCGTGCAGGTGAAGTTTGCTCTGCGTGAATCATCTTGGATACATCCTCATAGAAGTGAAAATAAACTCTTAGTACAATCTGGTGGTTGCTGCCAGTCATGAGATGGGCATGTCTGCAGAGAAAGCCAAAATGCTATCAATGCTGTTGAATAATCACGGAGAAGAGGGAAAAATGAATTGTTTGTAGGTGGTTTTTAGCTCCATGTTCTAGGGTTAATTTTGGAGAGATGAGGTCTTTGAATGGTGAGAAGGATAGCTCTGTGCTCCCTGCATGGACTCACTCTCAGTGCACTCCTTGCCACGAGGCTTCTGAGTGGGCAGTAGTTTTTGTTTTAAATGTGAGGCTATTGTTGGTACGCTGGGTAAAACGTCACAGCAGGATTTTCAGAGGTGGACAGCACAGGGTTGGCACTGTCTAATTAGACATACTGGGGGAGCAGCAGAGATGACCTCTCTAAGTCTACTTACAACGTGACCCCTTCCAAAGCAGCTGCCCACATTCAGTTTCTCACTTTAGACTGTACAGCTGGATCCCATGAAGGTGAAATCATTCACTTTCACCCAGCTGTTAGAAATGTGTTAAAAATGACCAGTTAAGTCAATGCACCAATTACTCTGGGGCTACAACCTCCAGAAGGTAATTCTGACCTCAGTTCTCTGGGAAGGTGCCTGTCTTTTTTCTGTTGACTAGGTGGGAAGCCTGAGATGACTTAATTCCCAACTCAGCATTGTAGTCACTGACTGAAGCTCTGTGGGGTGAAAGCAAACCAGTAACAACCCTGGGTTTGGATCATTTTTTTATGTTAGGCTCATTTTTTGTTAAAGGAATGGTCAGATTTCAGGAATTGAAAGAAGTGGAGTATAGAAAAGTAAAAGTTAATAATCTATACAGTTTTCAGGGCCTCCTACTAGAACCAGTTTGTGTTTGAACCAAATTTTATCTCTGTTGGGCTTGATATCAGCTAAGATGAATTCAAACCAGAGCCCCAAAATGTCCAGTCCTTCAGTTCTGAGGAGCTTTCAACCACAAACAAGACTATACTTGTTTAACCACTGCAAAGATGGTATCCTACACCAGACCCCACCACCGGAACTGCCTCCAATCTGTCGGTGTCTGTGATTTGAACTTCTATGGCTCAGTCCCTACCAGTATTTTCTTTGGAGTAGCCAGCCCTTGAGGTGGCTTCAGGCAAAGGCACAGCTGAAGGTGGGATTGTCCCTGTGAAAAGTTGCATTTGGCTGTGGTGAAGGGAGACATCAGCTCTGCCTGGGCTGGGAAGTTGTGTGTGTGCAGGGACTCAGAGGGTCCATGCCCTGGAGGACCTATTGCTTTGACCTCCTCCAGCTAGAGGAAGGCTCCACCTTTGCCATCTTTTGCAGACACCTCTAGTCCCGCTGCCTTCATGCTTCAAGCCAACTGGACATCAGCCTGTTACAGAGTGGAAGCCACAGGGTGGGGGAGCTTTAATTTTCATCCCATGGCATGGACGGAGGTGACAGACACCAGAGCCCAGCAGGGGCTGGGAGGGGATGGCTGTGACA
Organism: Formicarius rufipectus; assembly: GCA_013399695.1. Lineage (NCBI taxonomy): Eukaryota > Metazoa > Chordata > Aves > Passeriformes > Formicariidae > Formicarius > Formicarius rufipectus. Next base: position 262,027 of record VXAU01000283.1, read on the forward strand.
TCCTAATCAACTGGCAGGGCTCTGTGTGTGTTTGTGTGCCCGTGTGTTCATTCATCTGGGACGACAGCTCAGCTGAACTGACATTCACCCCTTGACCAGCAACCACAGATGACACGTGGGAAGGATGCACCTGTAGTGCTGCTGCCACGACCTCCCATGTCATGGTTTTGGCTGCACTGGCAGAGACATGGCAGAAAAAAACCCACAAAAAAAACCCAAAAAACAACAGCAAGGAAAGAAATGAGTGGTGATTCAGGCCAGAAACATTTGGTATCATCCAAGCTCTTTGCCAGTGGGGATTTACCCAGGGCTGATCTTACCTCGAGCAATTCAGCCAGCAAAGCGCCCAAAATCTCAGTGTCACCTGATGTTTTATCCATCTCACTTCCTATGTCTTCCCTGTCTCCTGCCCTTTCATCCCCCTTGGTGCTGGCAGGGCAGGCGTGCAGGCTGCCATGCAGACAGCAATTCCATGTCCAGGGGAATTAAGGGGATCTCTGAATACAGGATGCTCCCTGGTGCTTGTAGCCTGGACTCCCCGCTGCTTCGAGCTGGATGGCACCATACCTTGCAGGCAAAGGATCAAAAAACACTGGTGCCCTTGTCAGAGAGCTGTCACCAGGGTCCTGGTGCAGCTGGGCACATGGGGCAGGATGCTGTTTATTCACTCCTTGCTGAGGGTTCATTGTCTCCAGCCCCCATTCAGATGGTAGCTCCCAAATTCCCAGGGGGAAGCCAGTTCAGCATAGCAGATGACACGGTGCCCTGGGCAAGGAGGTGGATGGCAGAGTCCCTGACTGCACGTCACATGTGGAGGAGAGGGAGAACCACGGGATGGGAGATGGAAGCTGGGGAAGCAAATCGCTCCATGTGCTGGTTTAGAGTTAAACCGGCAGGAGGAATAAATCCAACTCAGAATGGGATTGCAAGGCAGAAGAACAACTGAATAAAAAGAAAAGGTCACAAAATACACTAATACAGAAGGAAAATCCATTTGACCCACAAAAACAGATGTGCAGCCCAGCCCAGTGGGGCGCGAGCAGGATGGAGCTCACCAACCCCTGCGCTGAGCACCACGTGGGCCCCCTGAGTTCAAAGTAAAAAGAAAGAAGCCTGCTGGTGAAGATGATGGTTGCAGTCCCGTGGCAGTCCCAGTCCTGCTGAGGCTCTGCTCCTCCTCTAGATCTGACCAGAGATCCCAGTCTCAAAACCCCAAGCTGATCTCTGCTTGGGCTCTGATGGGAATGCCCAGTCCCTCCCCCAGGGTGGGGAGTTTCCCAAGGGGTGATTCACTCTAGGAGGACAATCAGGGCGTATTTTTAGCATCCCTGATGGCCCCTGAGCTGACATGACCCCTCAGCTGGGTGTGAAGGTGCTGGTGGCTCCCTGGAGGGGAGTTATCACACCCAAGTCATAGGTGTGGAGACAGGAACACTTCCTTATCTCACAGAAGTTCCTAAACACCCAGATTGTCCCCTGAGGGGTGGGGTGTGCCCTGGGCAGCTGCTGCCAATGGGCCATGGTGAGCAGTTCATGAGAAAAATGACACAGAGGATTTAGAATCCACCCCCACCCAATGCCAAACTGGTCCTGGCTACCACGACCAGGACACTCCGGCTCTCACAGCAAACGCCCCATTGAGGGTTGGAGCTCCTTGCCTGAATGACAGTCCCGTATTTAACACTGCTGAGGTGATTTGCTGTCCAGCTGGGCTCTCTGAGTGCGGGAGGCTGTGCCATCCCTCCTTCCCAAGTGCCACCCGCTCTGGAGAGCGGGGCAACCTGAAGGGATGCCACACCTTGGTGTGCACTGAACAGCAGCTCCCTGCTTTCCTCAGCTGCGTGTGCATTCCCGTGATATCCCTAAAAATTCCCCCTCTGGAGCCTTGCCTGTTTGCATCCTCAGACTGGAGATGGACCACACATTCAAGAGAATTCTTGAATTTTCAGGAGAAATGGATCTCACATCCATTATTTAGATCTTCCCTTCCCTGGGCATGCTGGAGTGTGTTCACCACATGTTGTGTGCTCGGTGAATGTTTAAATACACCTGTTCTTCTCAAGCAGGACATTTTGATCTCTACAACTCCCTGACAGGAGGTCGTAAACAGGTGGGAGTTGGTCTTTTCTTCCAGGTAACAAGCGATAGGACAAGAGGAAATGGCCTCAAGTTGTGTCTGGGGAGGTTTGGATTGGATATTATGAAAAATGTCTTCATGGAAGGGGTTATCAAACATTGGAATAGGCTGCCCAGAAAACTGGTGGAATCATTGCCCATGGATATGTTAAAAAAATGTATAGATCTGGTGCCTGGGGACATGGTTTAGTGATGAGGATGGTTTGACTCAGTGATCTTAGGTATTTTCCAACTTTTCCAAGTGATTCTAGGATTCTGTGCCTTCAATGGTGTTTCTGTGGTTGTAGTAGGCTTGGTTGGAAGCCACAGTTTTGTTTGCGTCTTTACTTTCCCTGCTCATTTAGTCACCCTGGGAACATCTGGGAGAATTTCAGATGCTGAATAAACTTTGAATTGCTGTCATGTCTCACTCCAGAATTAGCTGCATTTCTCCAGTGGATTAAGCAGTTCTCTGTGCTTTCTAATTTATAGCAATCTTGATAATCTCAGATATGTTCTTGTCTCTCCCCTCACTTAACACTGCTATGAATGGAGTGGGATTGGTTCAGATGAGGAGCTGTCCCTGGATTGACTGAACTTTTTACCTGGGCAGATGCTGATAGGACTAGAGGGAATTGTTTTAAACTAAAAGAGGGGAGATTTTTGGATTAGATGTTGATAAGAAATTCTTCCCTGTGAGGGTGGGCAGGCCCTGGCACAGGTTGCCCAGAGAAGCTGTGGCTGCCTCTGGAACCCTGGAAGTGTCCAAGGCCAGGTTGGACAGGGCTTGGAGCAACCTGGTCCAGCAGAAGGGGTCCCTGCCCATGGCAGAGGGTCGGAATGAGATGATCTTGTAGCTTGAGTCTGATTATGCTGTTTAAATTCACAGTGTACCCATCTGAAGTATAAACTGAGCATATTGGTGTGTACTGTTTGTTTTCCAGCATTGTTTGTAGGTTGGCTGTAAATCCACTGGAGGCACTTGGTTTGGAAGTTCCTTTAAAAAAATAATCTGTGCTGTATTAAGTTTTGTGTGTAAACAGGTGCAAAATGTTTGACTTTCCAGAAATAAACTGAGAGAGACAGCAATTTTGAGTGTGTTGTATATTAGGGCAGCATGGTGCAGAGGAAATGTGAGACTAGAGCCTCGAGGAGTTAAATGAATACTTAGGAGCTTAAGAACCTCCTGATGCTCCATGGGAAAATGGGAAAATACTCTATTTAGAGACTGCACTACTCACACATCAGATGTTTTCTCCAGTTCTCTCTCTCTCTGTATTATTTTTTTTCCTTTTTAAATTATCATAGGGGGCAATTTGCAGGAAAGGGATCTTTGTATCTGCAGTGCCCATCTGCTGTGCAGCCCACCACCCCACCCCCCCGATGACATAGCCATCTGCTTTTGACATCACAACCATCTTCCCCTCAACGGCAGAGGAGTCACTGACACTTTATTCACGCCTTACCTTGATGTCATCCTGCCATTTGAAAGGATTCCCAGGTGTTTTCCTGCTTGCACCCTCTAGACAAGGATGAGATGCCTCAGGTGGTGGTGACACCACGTGACATGAAGCAGATGACCAAAGCCATGAGCAGCTTTGAACGGGGACTGTGATTTTTGATTTGCCTTTGGACGACATCTCATGTAAAGGAGAAATCCTGTTGTCTCTGCCTCCTGGGAATTGAGTAATAATAATTAGGAGGCTGATGATCACACTTGTGGAGCAGTGTTTGATTAGCTTCACTTACATCTGCTTGAGACACTTCTAATTACACAGCAGTGTCCTGGTGTCATTCATCCTCCAAACTGAGAATGATTTGCCCTTCATAGCTCATCCCACCCTAGTCAGTGATGCTCAAAACCAAACTCGGGAGGGAGGACATCCACTAGAGACCTTCCTTTTTGACTGATTTACCTGCTCAGGGCTGAGATATTACATGGATAAACATAACAGATCCAAAACCAAGTGTGTCCAACAGCCCAGATGGTGAAGGCTTGGTGAAAACTGACACCTTCTGAAAGGCCAGCTCGGCTCTCACCGTGTGTCCTCCGGTGACAGAATTTGCTGTCATGAATTAAGAGAGTTGCCTTTGGGTTAGGGCCCTGATGCATCTGGATTTCTGGGCATATGTATTTGTTTTCCTACCTAGAATCCTTGTCCAGGTGGTATTTGAAGTCTGTGGGTTTTGTATGTGGTTTCTTCTTTTTTTTTTTTTAATTTTTTTCCCCCTCCATATGAATCTGCAGTAGGTTTCTCTCCTTTGGGAATGAACAGAGCCACTGCAAAGCCTCTTTGGTCTGGCTGCCATCCACCCACCCACTCACCCAGGGCACCTCCCAGACACGTGCAGGGATCAGCTGTAAATCCAACACATCTGGGAAGGGCTGTGGAGTCAATTGGGAGATCCCACTTCATTTCATGGAGTGTGGAAGGGCTTTTCCCTCATTATTTTAATCCCCAGAAAAAGCAAGGTGCTGCTAACTGAAAAACTTGCTTCAAATTCAAGGCAGTTTTTTATTCAGTGAAAGCAATCAGCAAGCAAGGCTGGGATAGGAATTTGGGAAATGGTTTGTGTTTAGGGTTTTGAAATGAAACTTGTGAATTATTCCCCTTGGAACCAAGCTTATCTTCAAAATTCACTGAAAAAAGGCAACCAACTGTACTATTATTGATTAATATCAGCATGGTAGTGACATTGGTTTTGATGATAATAATAAAAACCCAATTCAAAAGGAGGGAAAAATCATGGGGTTTTTTTGGGTCAAGCATGTTGCTTTGTTTTACCTGACCCCTTTCCCTTCATAAATGTTTTATTTAAGTAAGAAAAGTGCAGGAAACAAGTGGTGTGGATTAACCCCGACCAAAATTAAGAGCAACAAGAGACATTTTCCTTGGCTTGCAACCAGGATGGTTGAGCCTGGGAACGACCATGGAATTCTCCTCCGTGTGTGTGCACAGACACTCCTCACCACACTCCATCAGGGGAGGAGGTTCAATACTGGACTGAAGTGCTTCTGAGCAGGTTCCCAGCCTTTCAAGCCTCTCCTGCTTTGCATGGGAAATAGTGATGCACGACCCTAAATTCCCCTTGAGTTAAGACTCATTCTTCCCCCTTCTGCCACGGCAGGGGGAATTGAAAGGAGCAGTAGGGCAAATTGTTCCCCAAAGTTTTCCTTGCCAGCCAGCAGGTTCATTAATCTCATTGCAGAGCTGCTGCTGCACCAGGTGCACAGTTTATTCTAATGTTGCCACCATCCCTGCCAGGAGAGACAGCAGAGGGAGGCTCATGTTGGATGATAACACTCCTCTAATCCACTTACTGGAGGTAGTTTTTCACTGCGGTTTGAATACACTTTCTCCCTCTGATCGTGTCTCTGTCAGGCTCCACTCTGAGAGACTGGAAGCTCTTGAACGACTGGAAACTCCTAATCCTTTGCAAGCATCTGTCAAATTCTTTTCCCATCCGGGACCCCTCTTCTCGTGAGCTGGGAAGGCTGCACTGAATTCGGTGGGAGATGAAAGCAAGCAGCACCTTGCGGGATCAAACGTGCATTTATGATCTGGAGAGGAGGCACACGGATGCTTTGAAGGGTCCGGGGGGAGCGGGGAGAAAAATCTTTTCCTTCCAAAATCCATCTTGGAGGGCATCACGATGATGGAACAAATCCACGAGCAGTCAAACGCTGAAGCACCAACCCCCCCCTCCCCATCCCATGCAGGCCCCAGCAGGGACACAACAGACTGGAGTGGTGGGCATGCCGATACTGGTGGGAGCTGGCAGGATGCCGGGGGCTGCACATAAGGCTGGGAGGGGGTGGGGAGGGGGTGGTGCTGGTGCCATTTGGGAGCTGGGCAGACTGGGAGCAGCTGTTGGGAAGGCAGAGTTTGGGTTTGTTTGCAAAGCGGGACGTGGGGCTGAGAGAGGCTGGGGTGGGCACACACAGGGGAGCAGCCAGCCTCCCATTTGCTCTCCTCTGCCTCAAAAATGATGTTGCTTTTCTTTTTAGCTTAAGACGGTTGTTGTTGGGGGTTTTTTTGTTGTTTTTTTTTTTTTTCTCTGCCCCGTGAAACAGGGAAACGATGGAGTTATTCAAGTCCATTGAAAGCAGTGCACAAAAGCTTCTCCAGGCTGTTTCACTTTGTGGTGTAAGGCTCCACCCAGCAGGCTGGGGATTTTGGATATTTCTTGAGCCACCCCAATGACCAGTCCCTTTCCATGCAAAGGTGGCCCTAGCATAATTTCTTAAGTTGGTCACATTAAATTGACTCTGTTTTATTAAACAACTGGTTATTGAAGGCTTTCGGTTTCCCCTAAAGCCTTGATCTATCACTGGGCTCGACGTTGTTTAAAACAGTAAATGTCTCAGTTATCCCTTTCTTCTCTTTGGGAAGTCCAAAGGAGTGAAACTTTGCAGATTGTGAATGTCACAGAACATCATCCGTTTGTTTTCCCCCTTTTCTAGCAATTTAACACATTGTGCTTTCGCAGGGGTTCAAAAGTTCGCTCAGCAACAGTTGGTTCTCGGAGCTTGTTGCTGTGAGGAAACTAAACCCCCCCCCCCCAACACCATTCCATGGCCACAGGACATAACAGCAACAAACCACATGTAATGCCCTTAATATGACTAAAATTATGCAGGAATGCAACCCTCAAACTGCAGCATATACGTGTTTTCTCTTTCTTTACCATATGTCAGCATGTTCTGTGTGCAGTGAGAGGTAAAGCCCAACCTCTATGCCGGCCACTTCCTGACTTTCTTTTAATTTGACCCAGCAGTTGGGATCAAAGCACTGGTGCATTCAAACAGGCTCAAAATGTAAAAAAATAAAAAATCCCGTTTGTCCTTCAACACACTTTATTATGCAGTTGGAAGAGCGCTGTGGAGAAGAGCTGGGTGGAGGGCTGGATGAGCAGATGTTGTCCACGTCACGTTGACAGCCCTGCTTTTATGCTCAGTGCCACTTTCAGATCTGAGAGCCAAGTGCTTTGCACCGCTCTCTTAAATGTTTGCAGGAGGTTTAAGCAGTGGCCTGACATATGGAACCCAAAATCTTGCGGGATGCAAACCAGCAGAGGCATCGCTGCTGAGGATAGACACAGTTTGAGGGGTTGTGGAGGTGGCTCACAAGTCACCCGGAGGTTCTAGAGGTGGGGGAGGGGGCCTCCTACTGACAGAAGAGGTGGACAATGCCATGGGACCACCTCTGCTGCCATGGGATGTGAATGCATGGCAAAACCTTGGCTGGTGAGTGACTCTGCTGTGAAGGATGGCGAGCGAAGGTTTCTCCTCAAAAGGTGGTTCAAGGAAATCATTAATATAATGAGTTTTACCTTGTTCTGAGGTAATTCAAGAGTGGGCAAGAGTGCACTGCCTGCCAGGGAGACTGGGATCAACTGGGTGCTCCTGGGGAGGGATTCTGCCATCTGGTTTGGGTGTTGGGAGGGCACCTAGCACAGTGAGACCCAGGCTCTTTTGGAAGCTCCTAATGGCAAGTGTAATGCCCTGAAAGTTGATGGATCTGATGAACAGCCCTAAGTCCATTGACATGGTCAATAGAAGCCTTTGACCCTGTTCAGGGCAGGGGGGTTGGACTACATGACCTTTACAGGTCCCTTGCAACCCAAACTACTGAATGATTCTACGATTCTACAACCGTTCCCGGCGTGCCCACGCATTTGTCCACAGATGGTTGCACACAGCAGTCGCTTGGTGCAGTCTGCCGTCGGCCCTTGTCCCAGTTCCAGTGGTGTTTTCCCCACGGATCCCCTCTGGAGCTGTAGAGGAGTCTCCAGAGCATCCCAGCCAGGTTGCTGACACAGGGGCCGAGCTGCTGGCTAGACGTGGAGTTCACGCTGTGTATCACCAGCCCTGTCAGCAGCCAGCAGGAGCATTTTGTGCATAATGAAGGGAGGTGGCAGACTGTCAAAGCTTTATCTGTGCTTTACTGACTCCTCAGCCAGCTTCCAGAGTGGGTCTGCAGCAATTCCTGGGCTGGCAGCCATGCCAGAGAGCTGGAAGTCTGGAGTGTGTTTCTTGGCACTGCTGCTGGATGCAGTGTCTCCTCTGTCTCTGGTTCTGGACTGGGATGCCGTGGGCTGCTGCAGGCACTTTGCAGGTTATGCCCCTGGTAGGATGGAAAACATCATCTCTGGCCCTTGAGTGACCACCTTGTTTAACTACCAACACAACTTGCCAGTGTGGTTTAAGTGGTTTGAGTCAGTTCGTTGTGACGCAAAGTTAAGCCCAGACCTGCTCCAAGGGTTGACATCTACCAAGAATTATCCTCAGTAAGCAGAGTTGAGGTAATCACAGAATATGCTGAGTTGGAAGGGACCCCCAAGGCCCATCGAGTCCAACCCTCAGACCTGCACAGGACCATACCCAAAAATCACACCACGTGCCTGAGAGTACCATCCAAATGCTTCTTGAACTCTGTCAAGCTCAGTACTGTGACCACTGGCCTGGGGACCCTGTTCTGGTGCCCGACCACCCTGCTTTGGTAGCAAAGGAATACGTGAGCCTAAAGCCAAGCTACACCGTGTCACTCAGTGACACTACAAGTGGCTGTGGCTCTTCTCATATGCCAGGATTTGCAGGGTGATTAAACCAGGTTAACCAAAACAATCAATTAGATATCCCACCGCTGCCACCAAAAAGCTGTGGAAGTTTGGTTTGGCTCCCCACCAAACCCAGCTGCTGGCCAGGCAGCTTTCCCCCGTCCTGAAAAGGGGAAAAAAAGGTAGCAAAAGGAAATTGTAGCAAAGAAATATATATATATATATTTACATATATTTCATGTACATACAATTAAACACTATGTGGATACGAACAAGAATCCCAAGCAATCCCAAAAGGGAAAAATGGAAAAGGGGGGGAAAGGGGAAAAGGACAAAAAGGGGTAAAACCAAAACAGACACACACAATCAAAACCAAAGAATTAGCTCAATGAAACAACAAACACAATAAAATCTCACCAACTCCCCTTGGGAAAAGCTAATTCCTTGCCTCCTTTGCCAGCCCAGACAAGAGCGCCCCAGACAGGTCCCAACCCACATGGATAAGCAAGGCCAAAACACTGAGAGCTGCTGTCTCTGAGTTCACCTGAAAAAGGGAGAAGAGAGAAAGAGAGAGAAGAACCTCCCTCTCTGTCTTTCATACAACTGATTCCATAAGGGAATGGGATGGAATCCTTCCTTGGTTTTTGACCCCAGTTGGTGGGGAAGACCTACAAAAACCCACCACACTGACTTACTGCCTCGGTGCAGCACGGCTCCCACCGAGCATCTGCCCTCCCACAGGAGAACCAGCAGCACCCGCTCCGAGGAGATTCTTGAGGCAGCAGGGCTGGCAATGCCAGGCATGAGAACAGCCCCAACCTCAGCCCCAGCCCCAGTTCTTTTGACCACGAAGGGTCCTGCATGGTGATAAATGTTGTGTGGCATCGAACTTCAAAGGCTGCCCGGGCAGACTCCTTCAGTCCGGGGCCACCTGGCGAGGAGCGACGGGGCTGGTGCGACAGATGCTCACACAGATGCCTCATCATGGGACAGACGTGGCTCTGGGCAAGGGGCAGGGGGGCAGGAGACAGCAGACCCCCAGCTGTTGCTCTTCTCCCCCCATCCCTGCCTATACCCCACCCTGTATTTTTGGGGAGTTTCTCTTTGGCTGCAGTTTAGCAACCCCGAGCAGAGGATGAGCAATTCCTGCTGCAGGTTGGAGCCTGTTCGGGGTGTTCCCATCTTCTGGTTGGGTTTTGGCCTTAGAGGGATTCAGGTCGCACCCACCGAGGTGTGACCTGATGTGCAGCTGGTGGGATGCTGGTGTAGGTGCATCTTCAGAGCCACAGCCTCAGTCCTCAGGATGGCACAGAAACAAAAGGACTAAGAGGGTGTGAAATAAATGTCAGTAATTTCCTCTTAAATGGAGATTTCTTTTGTTGCCTCAGCGACCCTCCAGCACTTTCTCTGCAGAGGGTCTCACATGCACAAGCTTCTGTGCCCACACATACCGCTCCCTCCTGGGGTGTACTGTGACCTGCTAATACCACCTTGGAGGTGTTAAACTGCATCTGCACAAGGTGCTAAAAGGTGTTCCATCATGTTAACTGTGCGCAATAAAAGTAAACGGTCAAACAAAAAGCTCTTATTCCTCCCATCTTGCCAAGGTCTGTGCACTCCGTGTGGCTGGGCCATCTCCCTTGCTGCCCTTGGCGTTTTCAAGTCTTGTCGTGATGGAAAACATCGAGGCAGGTTAACAACTATAAACTTCTATGGAATATGTAGTTGTAACATTTATAGTTTCCCAACTGTAGCTGCCTTTGGGTTTAATTGTCAATTCAGTCAAGGCTGTCTCATGTGGGAGATTACCAGTGCATGTGCATCTGGTCAGTTGGTCTGGCTCATCTTCATGAGATCTGTACATCTTGGCTGCCCCCATCTGACCCCTCTGTCGGGGCCTCACTAGCAGTGGGAAAACTTTCTGACTATAAAACTTCTGTGTTGGAGGGGTGATTGAACACTGGGACAGGTTGTCCAGAGTGTTTGTAGATTCTCCATGGTTTGATATACTTGAGACTTGATATCAAGCACCTTTGGATGTAGTTTGAGCTGTTTCTGTGCGAGTGTCCACTGGTGGACAGGCTGAAGTGAAGCTTTACCTCTGTGGGTAGTTCTGCCTTGGGTTTCACTGGGCAAAAACCCCACCTGTAGAACTGCATCCAGATCTGGAGCCTCCAGCACAAGAAAGTGGAGAAAGTCCAGAGAAGAGTCCTAAAACTGCTCCAAGGGCTGGACCCCTCTGCTATGGAGACAGGCTGGGAGAGCTGGAGTTGTTCAGCCTGGAGAACACCAGGCTCCAAGGAGACCTGAGAGCTCCTTCCAGTGCCTAAAAGAAGCTTATAAAAAAGGTGGAGAGTGACTTTTGACAGGGGTAGATAGTGATAGAACAAGGGGAAAGAGTTTTAAACTAAGAGGGCATATTTAAATTAGATGTTAGCAAGAAATTCGCTATTGTGGGGCTGGTGAGGCCGTGACACAGGTTGGGCAGAGAAGCTGTGGCTGCCCCATCCCTGAAAATGGTAAAGGCCAGGTTAGACAGGGCTTAGAGCAACCTGGGCTAGTGGAATGTGTCCCCACCCATGGCAGGGGATTGGAAGGAGATGGTCTTTAAGATCTTTTCCAACCCAAACCAACTGCACAGGAAAAGGGAGATGTGACTTATTTAACACAATAGAACCTCTTCTCCCCTCCAACAAAACAAAATGAAAACCCCAAACCACCAACCAACGAATAAATCAGTGTCCCATTTTGGTGGTGCCTCAGGGCACACTGTACCTCTCCCTCTGTGCAGGAGGAGGATGCTCAGAAATTCCCTGCTTGAGAGGCACTTGCCCTCCCACAGGGTCCTCAAAAGCTCCTCTAGAAGTTGTGGGAGGGCAAGAAGGAGGAGGAGGAGGAGGCAAGTGCTTTCCAGGCAAGGTGTGCCAGTGGCTCCTGTTTAGCAGAGGTGTGTGGTGCCTGAGAGTGATGTCTGTGAGTGAAGGGAATTGGTGAAGGTGCTGTCACATACTGCAGATGAGGTGACTGCACTTGCATTAATGCACATCTCGCCCAAACTTGGGCATTTCCATCCCAAATATTCAGGGCTGTGAAAGCAGAGCATGGTCTCACCTCGTTGTGGATTCCTGGGGAGTGCAGGATTGGAAGGGGGAGCAGGTGCACACGTGGGAGGAGGTGTGACCAGCCATTATCAGCCTGAGCATTAATTGTCGAATTAACATCACACTGTGTAACACAAGTAAATAAGAGTCGGCAGTTTGGGCTTCTTGCAGAAACCTTCATTGCGAGGGCTTTGTGTCTGCTCTGATCTCTTTTCCACCTCACGTTGCAGAGCCTGGCAGCAGGGGCTGGTGTTGTCTAAAACAGCAGGGATGGCTTTTCCCTCTCTTGCACTGCAAAGGAGAATGCAATGTGGGATGAACATGCAGAGCTGGGCCCGGACATAATTTCTGCAGAAGTGCTTGTATTAACACAGTGTATTATCCCGGCCCCAGATGGGGTGTGGGTGGCTCTCCAGCCTTTTGGCAATTTCTGTGGGTTTTCCGCTGGTCAAAGTTACCAGAAACTGTTGAAAATCTGCTGTGCATTCCACACTAAGAGGCAGCTGCCTTTCAGGAGTGAAGTGACACTCAGAGCCGAACCACCCTTTTCTCCAGGCGACTTCATCTATGAAGCACTGCAGGTCCTTTGGGATGATTATAAGGTATTTTTAGATGAGGAGATGGATGACTTAGTCCTAAGCCTATGAATGATATCACAGCGATGGCAGCCTTAAACACAGACAGCTAGAGGTCACATTTGATTACATAAAAACTGGATTTCAGCCTAAGCAGCTGGGGGAGATGTTCCTCCCTCCTTGAGAAATGACAAGTGCAAAAAATACGCCCCAGCCTTCCTCACTTGGGCTCCTGAGGCAGCCAAGAGCAGAGTGTGTTGGCGTGGGGTAGGGTGCCAGTGGCTCTGTTATCCTTGGCAGCGAGAAGCAACTTGTTAGTGGTGGCAGCAGAGCTCAGCTGGCAGGGTTGAGAGGCCACAGCAAGTGGAGTGTCCCCTGCATTCGCCTTCCTGTCCCCTGGCAGTGAGAACATCAGGACGTGTGTCGCTTTGCGCTGTTAATTTGTGGCTGGATAAAGTCCCGCTGCTGTTACACAGGGAGGTGATGCAGAACAAAGCTGCTTACTAACACATGGAGGAGCACTGGATGCTCGTGGGACAGCTCCTCCTGCTGCACGTGGGAAGGGACTCAGCTCCTGCCGCTGCCAACTGGGCAAGGGCTTGGCCAGTCCCTTCAGAAGGAAACGCCAGGGCTCAGGCATCCCTCCGTGCAGGGGGTGGTGGGGTGAGTTATGGAGGTTGGAACTTTTCCCTCCATGCCCCAGAATGAAAATGATGAAATGATGTGGGGCAGGTTGCAAGGCATCTTCTCTATGGTCAACCCTGCTCACGAGCTGCCAGAAAGGACTCGAACAAGACGGGGAAGCCCAGCTTATGTGTCCTTCTCATGTTGGTGAGGGGCAAGCATGAAACAGAAGGGAGAGGAGGGTGGGAAGTAGGAAGGGAGACCCAGAGCTGAAAGGCCAGAAAACCCTGCTGACTGGGAGCAAGGCACCTACATGTGAGGGGGACAGAGCAGGACAGATGAGAGTAAGGAGGGACTGGCTCTGAGCTGTTGAGGTTTGCCAGCTTCACTCCCTTGTTGCAGAGATGGCATCGAGCTGAGCAGATGAACCACAGGTCTTTCAGTTTGTTGCTGCTCAGATGTACAGTTGACAAATAAGTCAGTAACCCAGCTAAGAAGAAGCCAGAACTAGATCTGGGAGGGGCACGAGACCAGGAGCCACATGATTTGCAGTCACTGTGGTCCTCTGGCTTTGCCACATCCTCAAAACCAAAGAGGCTGAGGCTGCATCCAGGTGGAGACAAGGGTGGGAGGTGCTTGCAGCCAGGAGGGGAAAAGCCAGGTGTGATGGTCTCTTGCTTGTCACCTTGTTCCTTTCCCTGTCAGAGTTTTCCTCATTCTCAGTCCATAATTCCTGTAGCTCCAGCCACATCTCAACCCCTCCCTGGCTGCAACTCTCCATCCTCCTGCAGTGCTGCTGCAGTGTGAGACTCAACCAGGCTGGGCTTTTCTGTCCTGCTGCCTTTCCAGACCCCTTCCAGGTGTGCCTTGGTGTCTGTGAGTTAGCCTGAGATAAAGAGGGAGGGCTGCAAGTCCTGCTCTCATGCCAGAGCTGAACAATGATGAGGAAGAGAGGTCAGACCTTCCCTGCTGTGGTTGTGGGGAAGGAGGAAACACATGAGCAGCATCTCTTTTATGTCTTACTGCCCTCCAGCCTGAGGTGCAATGGCAGGCATGGTATTTCCCTGCCTCTCCTGTCAGCCTGATGGACAGGGTAGCCCCTTGCCCCAACCTGAGGGTGTGGGGAGGCCAAGGAGAATGGAAATGAGTCATACCCAGAGGGGGAGAAGCAGCTTTATGTCTGGGGTCCCTTCTGCAGCTGGTGCTGGATTTATCACACAAAGTTATTTCACCACTGTTGGACACAACCTCAGCTCTTGAGGTTACAAGGTTCGATGAGTGTGACAAGGGACACAGAGCACAGCTACTCCCAGGTTCATCAGCACCTTTCCAACAACCACCACGGGTCTGTGCAGGCTGTGCCTCTCTTGCTGCGCCATCAGCAAACCCAAGGTCCTGACAGGAGCACAACGAAAGTCTCTGAGATTTGGGAGAAACAAAGGGAACCACTTTGAATGAGACCACATGTGGTGTGGTGGTCACATGCTGCACATCTATGCAAATCTTGCTGTCATTTGGAATAATACTTGATACTGTGAATCATGAGGTATTAATTATAGTGAGGAGCAACCCAAGGTTCACCATCTGTATAATTTTCCATCCCTCCAGCAATGGTATTTGACCCATCAGAGAGAGGGAGATGTGTACATATTGTAGTCAGGGTGCAGTACACCTGTTTCTAAGCTATTGATGAGTTTAGAGTTATATCATAAAGCTGATCCTCCACACCATATGTGGAAAAGTGCACTTCACACACTTTGATGGAAGCCTGGGTGGTCCTGAGGTAACTGCCTCCAACTTTATGTATTAAACCAGAAACCTTGATGCACAAACTCAGGACCCACTGCATTCACAAGCTGACTCACACTCATAAGTCTCCAGCCTGACCCCCTGACATTGGGCATCAGCATCCCACTGGGAAAAGAGGGATTTGTTCAAAAGCACCGAGGGCTTCCAGCTTGGAGGTGTTGGTATCAAATAAAGGAGTGTCCCAGAATTGAAGTCCCATGTTAACTGATTACCAGAGAGGCACCAATGCCCCAAGGTAAGACCCAAGGAGTGAAACTCTTTGGGGTGTATTTTAAACTGCCAGTGGTGCTGGATAATCAGTGGTGCTTCTGGCCAAAGCCCCTGGCTGATGTTTACATTTGTTTCCTATGGCCCTGGTGTCCAAGTCAAGCTCCTGGAACTTGATACCATATTGCTGACTCTTGAACTCAGTGGTTTTGCTGCTTTGAGAAGTTATTCCCACCATCAGACTTGCTCAAAGTGATCCTGCCAAGATGCTCTGACTTCCCCTGTTAAGCAGCAGGAGAGCTCAGGCTGTGCCGCAGAATAATTATGCACAAGGCATGGTGTCAAAACAAAGGTGGAAGATCCTAAAAGCTGCATAGCTGTGCTGTACTGCTCCTATCTGTGTCCTTGAGGCATTCCAGTGCCTTCCAGAAAAAGAAGTATCAGGTGCCAAATGTTGGCTGCAGTCCCCTTCTCTCCCAGGTGCTCTTTCTCATGAGAGTTAGACTGCTAATCTGGCTAAGGAAGAGAACAGGGGTTATTCAAGGCTGCTTGCTGTAGGATATTGGGATGATATTGTGTCAGGCTGTGGCACTGGAGCCTCAGGACAGACCCTCGTGGGGTCAGCACCAAAGTTTTTCTGTAGGAAGGCCACAGGCTCTCACACCTGTACCTTGGGAAGAACACTGAAAAAGAGGATGCAAGGTCCTTGCAGGCTACCCAGGAGCACTGCAGGTCCCTCCTGTCTCAGACCCCCAAAATCTGTCTGTATGTGCAGTTCAGGGATCTCTGCTTCTGAGGGTGAGCCACTGTGTCCTGTAGACACGGGCTCTGAGACCATTTGGGGCATGAAGCCAAGTGACAACCCCAGATCTTTGTGCTGCCCTCACATCAGCTCGTTCCTCTTTTGCCTTCCTTCCTCTCCTATTATTGCTTTTATTATTCATAGGACCTTCTGAGGGGGGAGGTACGGACATAAACTTGTTATATAGCAAGTGTTCCACAGCCCCCCTAAAGCCTGGGACACCAAATCTGCTCGTTGGCTGCATCTCCCTGGGATGAGTTGAGTGCTCCTTCCAGCCCACCTTCTTCCCTTCCATCACTCTGAGGAGAATCTCAGGAAGGGGCATGGACATCAGCCCAAACATTTTCCAGGCCATTTTGACATTAGACAGTGACAAAGGCATGAGCAGAGCTGTTTCTCTGGAGAATGAGCCATGGGGAAGGGACGTGGCTCTCCATCATGCTCCTCTGGTCCAAGGCAGGAGTCACTGGTGCCCAGGAGCCACCAGCAAAGACAGGCTAATGCAACTTGCGGCACCACGTTGTGCTCAAAGCACTTCAGCCCAAGCCTAAATTTTCAGCACTGAGGCAGCCAGGGCTGTGTCCCACTGTCACAGATTCCTTTGGTGGATCCATCTACCCACTCTGCTGTTGGAGCCAGTACGAGTCGTGGAGAAGCTGAACCAGTAGCTCCTTCCAGGTACGTCCTTCTTTGGGACTTGTGGTTCTCCAGGCTCAGGCTGCAACTGCACAGAGCAAGCAGCCAGTCAAGGTGCTTTTCAGGCTACTTATAAACACAATGTATCTCACTAATCGGTGTATTGTCACCATCTGTGGCTTTTTGGATGCTGAAAGCATCCCAAACCTTCCGTCACAGGGGTGCTACACCTGGGTTTAAGTTGTACATCAGCCAGGTGAGCTGTGAGACCACCATGTGCTAGCAGATAACTGCACCAAAGAGAGACCCATCTCAGTCCAGCCTGTTCTCCTAATCCCTTGGTGATGTACAGCTGGGTCTTTGGAGTGGGTTTGGGATCCTGCAGCAGGGATCATCTTCTGGGATGAGACAGGGGACAGTCACTGTGCTCCAAGCCCCGTGCAGGGGTACCGAGGAGGGGGATGGTGCCTCGCTGCTCTCGGGGTTCTCAGGAGCCTGTTGTCCTGCTCTGGTGTCAGGGAGGCAGCTTTGCCAGGGAAATCACAAAGGCAGCCACAAGTGGGACTTGAAATAGCTCTTCGTGCAAGGCAGAGGGAGGGGAGGGTGTGGGGGAGAGGACTCCTCCTGCCACACTGACAGCTTTCTGAGGGAGGCTGAACTCTGCCTGTCAGTGCTCTGCCTCTTCCCCGGCCAAAAATCCCAGAGGGGAAGAGGGATCTGATGCCCCTTGGATTATGCAAACCTTCCTGTGAGCAGGAGATTTCCAGTCAGATGGGAAAAGGGAACAAAGTCAAAGTGGCCTCCTGAAGGAGGAAGGGGGCTGGCCCCTTCCTGGCTGGTGACTGGGCTCACTCTGCAGCCAAGTCCCCCTGCTCATGTTCCCACTTCTCCTGTGGCATCCTGAGATGGCAAAGGCACTGACTCCACAGTGCTTGGCTGGCTCAGCCATGTGCCTGCAGGTGCCAAGGTTGGAGGCCATAGGGATGTGTGAGGTGGCTGGTCAAGCAGGGAAAGTGGCCACCACGTGGAGGGCTCTGTGGCTGCACAGTTGTGAGGCTCTGTGCTTCCATGTGCTGGGAATTACACGGAGAAAGGATGGGCTTTCTTGGGAGAGTCTGGGCAAAGGAGTGAACTCATCATGGTAATGCAAGTCACCTCCCATCCAATGGAGTTGGAGGTAGGGTTTGAAGCCCTGCTCTGCTCCAAGGGATGCCCCTAATCACCTGCAAATCAGGGTGGATTCACCCTGTTCAAAAATAGGAACATGGAGCTGATGGGATAAAACACCTCCAGGAGCTGCCTGGCCCCATCAACCTTATGGGACCCTGGGGAAGGCACTTTGTTAATGCTAATTTTGGGACATGAGAAGACAAATGCCAGCACATCTCCCTTGTGTCTGAGCTCAGGAGACCTCCTTTGGAGGGTGGCCCCAACTGAGGCACCACAGCAGTGGTGGCAGGAGCAGATGATGGCTCATCCATGTCCCACTACCTGCAAGACTTTTTGGGAACAGCCAGCAGACAAACAGCCTTGCAGCTGCCTGGCTCTGTGAGCCTCCTGCTCTCTGCAGGCTGGCAAATCCAGAGCTGATATTCCACCCTTCCTCCAACTGATTTTTTTAAATCTTTGCTTTTGCCAAGTTGCAACCTGTGTCTTGTAGGTGTGCTGATCCTTGTCTTGCACTCATAAATATTCAGGGTGTGCTGCAGGAGTCTCTGGGCTGAAGAGTGTCACATAGCAAGAATCCTGACTTGACTGCATGGAGCATTACAGGAGCTTCCCTGACCCTCCTCCCAGGGGGATGATGCTCCAGTGTTTGCACGTTTGTGTCCTTAAAATTGAACACTTCAGCCAGACAAACCTTGGACAGATCAAGGCTGAGGTGGTTTGTATTTGGCAGCTGCCTGGGATGGGCAAGCTTTGAAAACAACTTCTGGTACAGAGGAATTATGAAACACCTTATCTTTATGTGCTCTGAGATACGGCATCCACCCTCTACATGGCTCCAACCTTCTTCTCTACCCCACCACTGTCCCAAAGCCAAAGACCCCCTCAGTCCACACCATCTGGTTCATGTCTCTTGTGCTCCCAGCCGTGGCAAACTTGCCCTGGCTCTGCTCTCCTGTTCCAGCCTTGTTGCTGGAAGCTCCTCCTTGGCAGGGAGGTTGAACACATGACTGCACGTTACTCATTGCGGCAGGACATGTGTGCAAGCTTAACTCAAACCTGCTGTTCCACTCTTCTGCCTATTTGGGGCCCTAATCTGGGGATTCCGTGTGCATCTGTTATTACTCCACAACTCTAAACTCATGCAATGCCGTAGCCAACTCTCTGCTTTGGATTAAACGTACCACAGGTTAAATAAGATCACTGCTCTCCTCCATCCCATGATCCAACCTGGGATTTGGACATATCAAAGAATCATAGAAAGGCTTGGATTGGAAGTGACCTTAAAGACCAACTCGTTCCAACCTCCCTGCCATGGGCAGGGACACTTTCCACTAGACCAGGTTGCTCCAAGCCAATCCAATCTGGCCTTGAACACTTAACACATCCATTTAAAGCAGCATAACTCTCAGGCTGCCTTGTCCTACCTATTCAGCCTCCCCAGCGCCTAGTTTAGGGACTATCTTGCCTGAATCAAATCAAATTCTCTCTCAAGTTTCCTATAAAATAACACACTTTGGGGAAAGAGCTTTTATAGTATGTGTTTATATGTGTGAGTGCTCAAAACTCACCCTAGGAAGGTGGCAGGTATTACTGCAGGTGCCTCTTGGCTCTTGTTCCACCTCTGGGTAGCTCCAGTCTCTTGCAATTTATCCTGAATTAAGTATCCCTGCTCCTGTGCTCTTCCTTCCACTTCCAGAGGAATGCAGTGGCCTCGTGCCTCCAGGCTGCAATTTAACTGCAGCTCATGCTGTATCTGCAGATGCAAACCCAGGGCAGTGAAATACAGCTTTGGTTTTGATTCTCTGCATGGCCCTGGGCACCTCCTTGCAAGGTGTGTGTCCTCCAGCTCCCTGTTGGAGTGAGGGATGGGGATGACCCTTTGACATCCAGCTCTGCAGGGCTTGTGTGGCACAGATGAGGGCAGAGCTGCTGCTGCTGCTGCTGCAAAGGCAGGTTATGGATCTGAGATACCTTGTGGGGTGTGTTTCATGGGGAATAATGGATTCAGCATTCAGGAACTGGTTTGGAATCATATAATCATTGAATGAGCTGAGTTGGAAAGGATCTTAAAGACCATCTAGTTCCAAGACCCCTGCCATGGGCAGGGATGCCACACACCAGACCAGGTTGCTCAGGGCCCCATCCAACCCGGCCTTGAACACTTCCAGGGGTATTCTGTTCCTGATGCTGCTGCAGTCTGGGAAAGAGCCTATTAAATGCTTTAAGCATCCCTTGCAAAGTACCACTTGCCCTCAACAACTGCATCTATTCTCATGTTGCTAATGCTCAAGGTTACAAATATAATCTTCTCCATTTCTCAGTCAGGATTGCCAATGTCCAAGGAAGATTGGTCCTAGTTTCCTGTCATGTCCTCATTACTTTGTGCCTTGTCCATGCCAGGAGCATGTGGAACAGCAGTTCTACTGCCAGCCAGCAGAAGCAAACTGATTCCCACTGCCTTAATTACAAATCCCTGTGCAGAGAGGAACTCGGGAATGGCTGTAGTGGTTAAACATAAGATCCCTAATCTATTCCTGTGTCCTGCCTCTAGGAACTCTGCCTTCAGGAAGTGTGGACACAGTGTAGAAACAGAGCAAGCTGTTGGAATCAATGATCCTTGTGGGTCCCTTCCATCTCAGGATATTCTGGGATTCTAGGGACGTTTTGCAAGGGCATGGGGTGATAGGACAAGGGGAAATGGCTTTAAGCTGAAAGAGGGTGGATTTAGAGTGGATATTAGGATGAAATGCTGGACTGTGAGGGTGGAACAAGCTGCCCAGAGAAGCTGTGGCTGCCCCACTCCTGGAGGTGTCCAAGACCAGGCTGGATGGGGCTTGGAGCAACCTGGGATAGTAGAAGGTGTCCCTGACCAGGGGAAGGGGGTGGAAATGGATGGTCTAATGTCCCCTTCCAACCCAAATCACCCTGTGATTCTGTCATTCTGCACTCACATAATTCAGGCTCCAGGAATTTTTCTCTTCCTGAGCCAGTGAAACCAGCTGAAACTCCAGCATGTCCTGGGTGTATTTGTTTGCACTTATTGGAATAATTTATTCTGTATGCAATGCCTTTGTTTCCCAGAAAGAAGGTGCATGTCAACTGAGCCTCATGATGTACTAAAAAACTTAATTTTGTACACACTCAGGTGTTTTCTGCTGTCCTTGAAGTGACTAGAAGGAAATATCCACGAGGAGAATAACTGTCAAAGACAACCAGTGCAAACGATGCAGGGATGATGCATTGCAGGACAGGTCTGTTCAGGGGGGCTGTAAGCAGCTACAAGCCTGGCCATTCAGCAGGAATTGTATCCCAGGAAGAAAAGCTCATTTATTGCTTTTTACTGGACAAATTCATTGTGCTCATTACATGCCAGCTGTCCCTCATGCCCACCTGGGGTCCTCTTCCCTGGCTTTGTGCTTCAAAACCCATTTTCCTTGTGCTGCTCCTTAGTTCTTCCATCTGCAGAAGGTGTTGAGAGTCCTTCAGGAGGGCAAAGAAACTGCAGCCAGAATGGAAAAATTTGCTCCCATATCACGAAAGAGGGAAAAGCAGGAAGATTCTCTGAGGATTCGGGGCACATTTCAATTTCTTCCTGCTCTGGGGTCCCCCTTGGGTTGTCATTGACCTATTTGGTGGTGACAAGGTATTAAGAACAGACTGTGTCCTCCAAAATCTTGCAGGGCTCATGGCCAGTGCCAAGAGAGGTAGGACACAGTGGGAGGTGTCCATGCCCGTGGCATGGGGTTGGAACTAGATGTGAAACTGAGTGGTTGCAGGTTCCTTCCAACCCAAGCCTTTCTATGATCCTGTGTCATGCTCTGACAGGACTTGTTGCTCATGTGACGTCCATGGCATGATTTGGAGTGTGTTCTTCACTTGTTTGAAGTGTTGGAGATGAGGCCTGCTCCCTCCAGGAGTGGAGTTTGCCTTTTTTTTCTGCTTTTCTGGCTATCCAAAGAGATAGACTGAGAAGGTCTGCTCAGTTCTGATGTGTATCAGCTGTGCCTGTAGCACTTGAAATGGTCAGTGACCATCACCCACTCAGCCCACCTTGGCAAGGGATTTGTTCTGGCTGGTTTATCATCTCTACATCTCCTTGGTTGAGGCCATTTTACATTTTAACAAGAAACAAACACTTTATAATAACTACAGAGATTAAGCTCTTATGAACCCTCAAACCATTAACCTGAAGGAAATATAACAATAAATTAAACACATTAATTAAGTTGTAGGACAAGCTCTGAATTTGTCAGGTAAATTGTACAGTTATTAACAACAAACCTGACTCAACATGATCCATCACCAGGGAGGCTTGAGAGGTGTAGGGTGGGGATGGATACCAGCAGTTCTTCTCCATCCTTGTGTCAGGATTGGAGGTGTCGTGGGGTTCTTGTAACCTAACCAGGGTGGTCATCCTCAGATCCAGCATCTGAAGTGAAATTTCACCTAGAAAGATTCACCCTGACTTCAGCCTGACCTCCTAGGAGGACTTCTTTGTGGCTGCCATGTGTTTTTGGGGGACCAGGAGATGTGGAACTGTTTCTGGGTTGTTGTTGCACAGTATCTGTAGAGTATCTGGTGGAAAGGTAGACGCCTCAAAAAGGTTGTTTTTGCACGTGGTGTTACCTTTTCCGTGGACTGTGCTGCCCTTGCTGGGAAAAGAACCTGGTGGTGTTGTTTGGGATGGACTTCAGGGATTGGTCTCCATTGTCTCACATCCTCCACCTGATTCATAACCCCTGTCAAGCACAAAGATCCTTTGGTGCGTTGGTGCTATTTAATTGTGCCAGATGGAAAGGACAGAAGCAGAAACCTGTGACAACACCACATTATCCCCCCAAATCTTGCCACGTTGTGCCTCCTCCTCCCTCCTCCCAGAAAAGCACGACCATCATGTCCCATGGTGTTTGAGGAAAAAAAGCAATTAGAAAGTGCTTAATTTTCCTGCAGCACTAAGAACAACAGCGTGTTCACCTGGAGCAGCAGCACGTGGGTGAATGCACTCTTGGGAGCTGTGGCTCCCTGGAAGTGCAGGTGGCTGCTAATTTGAACAGTGTCCCCTCTTTGAATGAAGCCAGCAGGGGTGAGGAACAGGGATTTGTCATTTCTAGGAGGTGGCTTTGGGTCCCTGCCAGCTCAGCGGGGTTGGGAAGCTCCTCTCATCCAAAGCAGCAGCTGCAGAGTCAGTCCCAGCCAGAACCTCCCCTGTGCATGGGGGTGCTCACTATAAACAGCGGGGGATAGGGTTGGGAGAAACCTGAGAGCTTGTCTAGGCCATCCCACTGAAGGCAGGATGTGTGTCCCACCTGACAGAAGCTCCTTCAGCCTGTTCTTTAAACTTCCAGCCCCCCCAGGCTGGCTGCTCCTCGGCTCCTTGCGGTTAGAAAGTTTCTCCCGTGTCCAGAGCCAGCCTCCCCACTGTTATCCGCAGACTTCCCACACCAGACAGGCAGAAAGATTTCTTTTCTTCATTTTTCTCCTCCCCATTTGAAGCTGATTATTCTGCTTCCCCAATCCATCTCCTCTAAAGAGCCCCAGTTCATCACCGTGGAGGTTCTCTCAGGTTCTCCAGGTCTGTGGTGTCCTGCAGTGCCCCACTCGTGGCCTCAGCAGCACCACCAGGGCAGCTGGGCTGTGCCACGTGCTCGTGAGCCCACTGTGCCCCTTGTCAGCAGCCCAGCACTGTTGATTTAAGCACGTGGGGCACATTCCCCACCCTTGCCTCAGTCCTGCAGTGCCACCAAGTCCATGCCCCCCTGCTCTGGCTCTGTGCACTGAATTGTTGTTGCCTGAGAATATCTGCCCTCCCTGGATTCAATCCTGTTTCTTCTTCTTCTTCAGATCACCCAGCTCATTTTTGTGTCCCAGGCTCTCCAGGCTGCTCACAGCCTTTCCTGCTGTAACAAGCTTCTTCCTTTATCCTGGTCATTCAGGGAGACATGAGCCAGCCAAAGGGTTTGCACATGTCTCTTCCCAGCTCCCTAAAAAAGTTCAGGCTGCCTTAGGTTCCTCTGGACTAATCCAGACCCAGTGTTCTGAAAATTAGGGATTGAATGCCCAGAGGCAGCAGATGGATGATATCTCTTGGAGACTGCTCACCTGCATTTGCTTTCTCCTGCATCCCTTTATGGGGAGGGCTCTTCTCACCACCTGCATCCTGTGGCATCCAAGACTTTGTATCCCCATGAGCAGGATCTGCCAGGCAGTGGACGAGTAGTGCAAAGGATGACTTTGAGGCAGGCAAGTAAATCTGGGTCAGGGAATCCTCCTGCATGCTTGATCCTGGAAACAATGGAGAGTTTTCCTCAGCAAGGTGCCAAACACCCTTTGAAGTGTCAATCACACCATTTGGCATTGATTTTTCTTTAAAGAGCTCCCTGTTGCTCCCCTCCCAAGAGCCAGGCTTTCTGCTGACGGGCAGTCTTGTGTGGGAATTTTCAGGCTGTGCATTGTAAAATTTCAATGACCTGCCTTGGGTTTGGGTTCCTGCAAATGGGGTGATCCCTCCTCCCCATACAAGTGTGATATGCCATATGTTGCTGGTGCACTGGCTATGAACTGGGAATTGTACCAGCACATGGTCCAGGGGCTTTTCTTGGCAGGGAATGGAATTTGGGAGCTGATTTTGCCATGGATGCTGTGGGATAGGCTGAGCAAAGTTTTTGCAAGGCACAGCAGTGGGACTTTCCTCGTGTCCTTGGATGATATTCAACTGACAGATAATAGGTTTAGATTAGATATTAGGAAGAAATGCTTCCCTGTGAGGGTGGGCAGGCCCTGGCACAGGTTGGGCAGAGAAGCTGTGGCTGCCTCTGGAACCCTGGAAGTGTCCAAGGCCAGGTTGGACAGGGCTTGGAGCAACCTGGGCTGGTGGAAGGTGACTCTGCCCATGGCAGTGGGGTTACAGCTAGATGGTCCTTAAGTTCCCTTCCAACCCAAACCACTCTCAGATTCTATGATTTTGGTTCCAACATTTCTTCCTCTTTTTTGTCCAAGGTTTTTCTGGACTTCCCAGCAAGCGCCCAGATCGCCACCCTCTCTGAGACATATTTAAATTGTTTTTTACATCTTGTAGCAGAGATTCTACTTTTACTTAAAGGGCTGGATGTTTCTGCATTTAAGTCATGATGGTTTTTTTTCCTGGGACTGACGGCTGGGAAGTGCTAGGTGGCTTCAGCTTTATAATTACCTCTGTCTGTCTTGCCTGTGTGTTCACGCACACACGCACGTGCAGTTGTGTGCCAAGCTGAAGAGGAAGCAGTGAATGCAAGGAACAGCTGGATCCAGTATGTGACACGTCAGGAGGAATTGTTTTTCTTTAAACATCTTTTTATCTACATCTCAGTGCTGCTCTTCCCTGCTTACAGCATCACCAGAATGAACAACCCTGGAAATCCTCAGCCTAGCTGGGAAAAAGGGAGGTTTGCTAAATATTGGTTCTGCCTGTATGAACTTGCCTTCTGCCTGGGGATCTTGTATCACATCAGAATTCCCCAGGGATTGGGCTCATGGGACTCTTAGGAGGAGGATGCCTTCAGGTTAGACTTGATGGCAGGCAAGGCAGAGCAGCACTGGAGATGGCTGGGAATTGGGATTGAACCAGAAACATGTCTGTGCACAATCCTCTGTCCCTTACACCACTGTCATCCTTTGCACTCCCTGCTCTACCCCAGCTGTACTTCCTAATTTTCAACCAAAAATACCCAAGCAGTCTTCTGTCAAAAAGACTTTAAATATGCCACCTTCAGGCACGTGTCCAGCATAGAGGTGTCTGCTCGGCAGGGAGACTCGATCCCTGTGGCTGCCTGGGCAGGCACAAGTTGGGTAGAGAAGGGACGAGATTTTTGGAATGAGGGTTTTCACCTTCAACCCGATATCCCAGGAAAGGGCTGCCGTGGAGGGAGGTTTGGAGAGTCCTCATCTCATAGTCTGTTTCCTTTTCCTTTTAATGTGTTTGCTCTCTAATGTGTGTTGACACAGTAAATACACGTGTTTGTACAAACATCCCAGCTGAGGGTTGCTCGGAAAGCCCCTCACAGGGGAGGGGAAATGTGGATGGGAAATGTGGAAGGCAGATGTTGGGAGCCGACCTGCTGCCTGGTACGCGCCGCTGTGCCAGCGGTGTTGGGAACTGCTCCCGTCAGGAGGAACCTGATGAGGCAGAGGATGCTTTGGTGGAATTTTTGTGAGCTGTTGCAGAAAGACGCAGCAGCCCAGCACTGGTCAGGTGCAGAAAGGTGTCCCTTGCCCTTTGCTCACTGTTCCACTGGGGATCCAAATTGTTATTGAGTACGAGCTGATGGTGAGAAAAGCATTGGTAATTGTGGGGAGGGGGGTCCCAGAGAGGAGCTGGATGGACCTCCCCTGGGTGAGGCACTTGTGTGTAGATGAAGCTGAGGCTTGACAGAAATGATGGGCAGAAATGATGGACAGACTCAAAGCTTTTTGAGAGGTGCTGCCAAAGCTCTCTTTGAGCCAGACATTTGTTGAACAGGACAGCAAAGAGCTTGACCATAACCAAGTTTCCCCAGGGAAGTGGAGGGGTTATTGGAAGTGTCCAAAAAGGGAGTAGACTTGACACTTTGTGATATGATCAGTGGGCTTGGTGGCATTTGGTTGAAGGTTGGACTTGATGGTCTTGGAGGTCTTTTCCAAGTTAATGTTTCTTTGAGTCTGACTTCTTCCAGGTTCCTTCAGAGCTGATCAATGTGCTTTTGCACCCGAATCTCTGCTTATGGTTGTCTGTGGCATCTTATTCCCAATCATAAAATGCAGGAACCAGGGTCGTGGGAGGCTGAAAATGAGCTGAAGTTTGTCAAAATTGTGATTGAAAGGCCTCTGAGCTACAGATGAGTTTCACAGACCAAATTCCAACACTATGGAGCTGATTACATCCATTATCAGACAGGATAATCAGATATCAGATGCCTCAGTCCTGGCCACAAGCAGTTCACGGTGGAAGCTGAAGGCAAACAAGGTGGAAGTGATTTTAAAACTATAGAGTGCAGGACTTTTCCCGCATGGACAGCAAGGAAAGGGTGGATGGCCCATCTGAGAGAGATGCCAGACAGTCACTCAGGCTGAAATTTGTCTCCCCTAATGCTGGTCATCAGCACTGAATCGAAATGAGCTGCCGTTTATAGATAATGGAGAGAGACTGGCATCTCCAGAAAGCAATTCACTCCATCTGCCTGAGACACCTATTTAGGATGGCACAAATGGCCCCGTGGTGAAACCTGTCTCTTCCCATTGACTCCGGGGGAAACCTGTCTGACTCATTAGGAGGGATGTCTAATTTTCGGGAAGACCATGTTAAACAAGATGAATGCCACGTTTAGTGCATGCCTGGAGGGCACACAGGTGACTGGTGACAGCCAGACGTGTCTGGAGCCAGACTGAGCTCCTCAGCCCTTCGTTTCAGGCTCGTTTAGTTTGCCCCTCTTTGCATCCAAAATATCCCACTTTGAGCTGGGTTACTGCGAGTGGCACCTCGTTTTGTCACGGTCTGGGGAGGGGATGGAACACTGCTGGGAGAAACATGGAATTGGGAGGGTTTCTGCCATGGTTCTTCATGCTCAGCAGGGCTCTTTCCTCGGGATTTGCAAGGGACGGAGGTGTCGCTGCTCCCAGATGGGTCACTCGAGGCACAACATGGGATGAGGGGCAGGAAAGGGCACTGTGGGACTGGCACAAGACCAGAACCTCTCTGCTCCTCAGGCACCAGGGATTATGGCTGGCTCTACCTGTGGGCTTGGGGGTTTTCCCTCTGCTTTCCTCCCTGAGTGAAGCTGGAAAGCTGAAGGGCAACTTTTGACTCACGGGTGGGACGTGGCAGAACTTGTTGCTGAAGGAACTTGTTAGGAACATCCAACCTATCCACTAATGAGGCCATAAAGGTGATGTTTGGGGTTTGAACTGGCTGTCTCCAATCCCACTGAAGTCCTCATGGATTATATTTTCCAGGAGTTGGCTTCAGATGTTCAGAAACATGGGAATTTGGGAATGTAGCCCATCTTTTTGTCATCTCTGTCACCTCTGGATTTTTTTCCCCTTCCAGGCCTCCAGTTGCCCCTCAAAGCCCTCCTGGTCCAGGACACGCCACCAGCTTGTGGATCCTTTGGGATCATTTGGGATAATTTCTCCATTGGTGAAGAATTGCCCTAAAATCCCCAAAATCCTCCGTGCTGGGGGCTTGGAGTAAATCCTGAGCAGCAGCCTGTGGGATGGGACAAGGCTCTCCTTTGCCCACTGGACTCTCTGAGAGGAGGACAGTGCAGGACGAGACCCTTCCCAAAGCATCACTTCAGCTTTGGGACATCTCAGGGAATTGGGATTCCTATAGGAACCCACTCCATAGAGCTGCTGACACCCTGTGGCTGTCGGGAAGAAATGCAGAGACTTTCACAGGAGGGTTGGGCAAGTTTGGGTTTGAAAAATGTGCTTCCAGGAAAAAGACAAAAGTGACTATTCTGGGAAAAAAAAAAAAGAAAAAGAAAAAAAAAAAAAAAAAAAAAAAAGGAAAAGGGAAAAAAAAAAAAAAAAAAAAAAGGGAACAACCCTCCAGACGTTTCCCAGCTGTGCTTTTAGATCTACCACAGGGACAAAGGTGGCAGCTGGCTGGCTGGCAGCCTGCTCGTGGCTGTCTCCACTCTGCTCCCAAGGCCATGGGCCAAGGGCAGGAACTTTTGAGGAGCTCCCAGTCTGGAGGATGAGTGGGAAAAGGCAACTGCCGACAAAGATAAAGCACAGGGCCATTTCCTCACCCAAATAACTTCTTTAACTCTTTTTTCTTCCTACCAGCGTGTCTCGTAGTTTGCCAACAGCAGCCAAGATGGGTTCACACAGAATTGTATCATGTCCTCAGTTTTTTCTCTTCTTTCCCACCTACCAAAAAATCTGTGTACAAACACAAATCTCTCCCTTTCATAAGTGACCATCTAGTCGTCTTCCAGAAGAGAAAGAGGAAAAAGAACTAAGGAAAAGGAGAGGCGTGATCATGCCCTGCCCCTCACCAGAGAAGGGCTGGGGGGAGTCGCTGGCCCGGGATAAAATTGGCAGGGTGATGAGTTTTAGCTCCAGCCTTTGAAGAGGAGCGAAGAAGCAGCCGATTGTCACGATGGGATCGGGCGTGTCCCTTCAAACAACAAAGCCTGCAAAGATAGCCCGGAGTCCCAAAAATAAAGGCTTCACACTGCCTTCCTCTGTCACTCCCGGACAGAAATAGTAGTCCAGTGGGAACCATTAGAGCCGGGATGAGAAGCTCCAGTCTTCTCCCGGGAATGCAGCCAGGCCAGAAGGGTGCAGGCAGTGGGAGGGGGTTGGCTCTTGGCTCTTGGGGCAGCTGGTCGGGTTCTGGTCTCCATCACCCAGACTGGCATCACCCTGCACTGTGGATGTGGCTCTTCCCTCCTGGTATGGAAATGAAGCACCTGAGCTCCGCTGCAGGATTGCTCCCCGTGGCCTGTTTTGTAGCTTGTCCTTTGTCTCAGCCTGTTTTAAACACTCCGAGGAGGGTTGGAGGGCTCAGGCTGAGTTCGGGGCTGTGAATGATGCCAGTGTCCCAGGAGGTACCCATGTGGGGTTTTACGGCACATCCATCTCGGTGTGATGCTTCCTTGCATCCCTTGTGGACTGTGCCCCGTCTTTGGGACAGCTGGTGGCTCGATTTCATCCCTGTGAACTGCCCAGAGAGTGCTCAAATCCAGTGCTGGGAGCTGCACGGTGCAGGGCTCGGCCAAAAAAAGGCAGGATGAGACCCTCAGATAGAGAGGGATGTGCTTTTGGGGGTGGCGTGGGGACAGTGGGGACGGTGGGTGGCAGCGGGACAGCTACTGCAGCTGCGCCATCTGCTGCACACGTGGAGAAGCTTCTGCCAAAAAGGAGCATTTTGGGTTCGTAGTTACCAAAAATAATTGGCAGCCCATCCCCATCCCCATCCCCATCCC
>VXAU01000283.1:291624-318108 GCA_013399695.1 Formicarius rufipectus
CCATCCCCATCCCCATCCCCTTCCCCCTCCTTTTGCGCTGGACGTTCAGGCAGAGCCTCTCCCCTCCTCCACTTCTTGCTCCATCTCTCATGGGCCAAAAAAACTTTGGATTCAGCTTGAAAATGGGTGGTTTAATAACTACTAAAAAGCTGTTTTCCCCTCCCTTTCTGTCCAATGAGGCAGATCGGGAGAGAGGGAATAAAACAGGGGAGCTCCAGGCACTTGTCAGTCTGTTTTCCCGAGGGCTCTGTGGAGCATCCTCAAGGGACTGTGATGATCTCCAAACCTCAGGTTGCTATGTTTTGCTTCAGTTTCATGGAACGGATCTAATTTCACCACAACAAAACCCCCGAAACATGGAAGGCTTTCCCTAGAAAGGAGATCAGGCTTTGGGAAAGCGGGAGCAAATGGGAATTCCAGTAAGAGGTCTGTTTTCCAGCAAACCCTCAATGTGGCAGATGTTTCAAGGTGTTGTTTGGGTGAAGATCAGTGTGTGCCTCAAAATGCAGGGATTTTGCATATTATGTGTCCTTGACTTGGGATTTCACTAAATAATACCCCAATCTTTGGGAATATGAAACATCAGCACTAACTCAATCTGCCAGGACTTCAAGGGAAAGAAGTTGTTCCTGCTTTGGAGGCTTGAGGTCCTTTTCTTATTAGCCTCAGTCACCAGTCCACATTAGTTCCTCTGGAGTCCTTGCTGCTACTGGTGTGTAAATCTGTGATAACCTTGCTGACAGGCTGAGCAAACTGGGGCTGTTCAGCCTGGAGAAGCAAAGACTCCAGGGAGGTCTTAAAGCTCCTTCCAGTGCCTAAAGTGGCTCCAGGAGAGCTGAGGAGGGACCTGGGACAAGGACATGGAGTGTTAGGACAAGGGAGGATGGCTTTAGGCTGAAGGTGGGTAGATTTAAATTAGATATTAGGAACAAATTCTTGACTGTGAGGAGGTGAGTCCACTTCTTGATGACTGTGGTTGGTGTCCAAAAGCTTTGGACCAAAATACATTTCTCCCATGATTATTATGTACATATAAATATGTATATACTGTGAGGGTAGTGAAGGCCTGGCACAGGTTGTCCACAGAACCTGTGGCTGCTGAATCCCTGGAATTGTTCAAGGCCAGGCTGGAGCAACCTGAGATAGTGGAAAGTGTCCCTGCCCATGGCAGGGGAGGTTGGAACTGGATGATCTTTAAGATCCCTGCCAACCCAAACCATTCTGTGACTCTGTGATTTACTCCAGCACAAAGCTGGAGCTGATCACAGGAAGAATAGCTCCTAAGAGTGATGGTGCTGAAGCCTTCAGTGAACAGCAGATTAAGCTCTTACACCCCATTCAGTTCCTGTGTCACCACCTTTTGGTGTGGCTGTGGAGGGGTGCCTTGGCTGGGACCCTGCTCAGAGGCAACCTGTGCAAGGACAAAGCCAGGAGAGCCGTGTGAACCGAGGGGCAGAGCAGCACAGATGAAAGGAGGAGTAATTATGCACCTCAGTGCCCTCCCTCCCTCCCCAGCAGCCCTCAGCAGTACACCTGATCCCAGAGCTTTTGTGTCCTGACTGGCACTTGCTGTATTGAACTCCTGACCTTGCTTTGTCTCCAGCCACAGCCTGATGTCAGGATGGCTTTGGGTAGAGTTTCATGGCCTGGGTTACCCTGAGGTCCCAGAGGAAAGCGATCCCTCTGCTCCTGAGAGCAACACGCTCTGGCTGTCCCTCCCTGACCCATGACAAACAGGTGATGGCTATGGAGACAGGAGATCATGCCCAGGCTGTGCTTCCATCACCTTTCCATCACCAAATGTACCAGCTGAACTTGCTGCATGCTCTCTGCCTTGAAGGACGTGTTCAAGATCATGGGAAAAGATCCTGTTCGGGCCCCCCAGGGACCTCAAAGAGAGCAGTGCCCTGAGCATCCTGGAAGTAGTCCTGGAATTTGCCCAAATTCTGCTGTCCAAACACACAACTCAGCAGCAATGTCTGGTGTGTGGTATCCACTCTGACAGGACCCACCCCAGGAAGGCTTGCACTTCGTCCCCAGAAGTTTTCAGGCAGGATCTTTTTACTGGTGTCCACTGATACAAGGTATAAATTGCTTACAACCAAGGTAATCAGCTGAGTAGGTAAATAGCAAACCACAGAGCTTTAGAGGACAGAGGAGTCCTGCAACTCATGAGATACTACTTTTAGTTCTCAGACTTCTCACTTTCTTACATTAGAAAAGCAACAGATGTCTTGCCTCAGCCAGGACATTGCCCTTACAAAAGTAAATTGTACTTACAACTGTAAATAAAGTTTTTGGGGGGAGATCTGAGGCACAAAGGCAGCTGCAGACCTGAAAGCTGGTCCTGTTGGAAGGACAGTGCCTCTTCCTAGCTCTGCTCTGACTGCCCTGTTGGGCTGTGCTCCTTGTCCATCATTTGGCTCGGCCAAACCATCCCTAGACATGGTCTGTCAGGCTCCTTCCCTAGTTTTTCCAGACTGTCTGCCTTCTGAACTTCCCCACATTTCATATTTCACCTGAAGTTCCTGTGGACAAGAGGTTTTGGGCTGGATCAATGCTGTAAGGTTGTGTTAAGCTCACAAATCCCATTCTAACCCCTTTGATGAGGCAACTTAAACTCCCCAACAGCTGGATCCAGGATATGATTCCCAGCTCAGCAGCCAAACTGCGTGGCTCAGGCAGCCTTTCTCCTCTCCCAGGAGTCCCCTACCTCTGCCTAAGTGGAATAATATGTCAGCACTCACCTCCTAAATCCCTCTGGCTCTCTTAATTCTCTCTTGAACATGCCTGCTGCCTTGCCCTCCGTGCCATACAGCTCCTTAGGGCATTCCCAGCAGACCTCCTAATCCCTTTAAGTGCACATGGAGGGCTCTGTTTCCTCCATGGGGTGATCAGCTTCTCTCCTGCAGACCTGGGCTGATGCTCTGCAGATGCTGGGGTGTGTCTGGCTCTGAGGAAATCACTCCCTGCCATCTTCACCCTCTGCATTCCCACCTTTTGTTTCTCTGTGAACGGAGACTTTACACTGCTGGTCCTGGCTGGTGATTTACTGGTATTAAAAATGTGCCTGCCATGCTGTTATTTTTAAATTCATTTGAATTACTTTTGGGTAATTCAATCAAGGGGTTTGAATACACATTTGGATAATTCTGATTGATGTACAAGGGACCTCTCTGATTAAGGGTCTGGAGATATGTGCCATTCTTGTGCTCTTGGAGGTAATGATTAAAACCATGGAATAATAGCATTGTTAAGGTTGGAAGAGACCTCTAAGACCATTGAGTCCAACTGTTAATCCAGCACTACCAAGATCACCACTAAACCATATCCTTGACTGCCACATCTTCTAAATGCCTCCAGGGAAGGTGTCCTTGTCCATGGCAGTGGGGATGGAACGAGATGATCTCGAAGGTCACTTCCAACCCAAGTCATTCTGGGAGTCTGTATTGGAGAGGACCAGCAAATTGTCTGGTGTTCTTGGAAGACAAAAAATCACAAGAACTGGTTTTGGGTCACTAATGAGGGGACTGACTGATGGGGTAGGAGAGCAGTCCTTGGGAAGACAAAGGCCTCAGTGAGACCCAGATGATCAGAGAGGGCTGCTGAGGGATTTAGTGTTGATGGAAAAGGTGGGACTTGCTGGGATCACTGCTACTCATTTGGGACTAGCTGGTGAGAAAGGTGGTCTGTGCTGAGTCTGGACAGCAGAGAGACATGTCCCTGGCTGGGCATCACAGACAAAAGAGGAAGCAGTGGTGGACTGGGAGCGTCCTCCTGTGAAGGATCAGCACATGGGAGGTGAATGGAAGAGTCTTGTCCACTGTCTCAGTGCTGGATCAGTTTTCTGGCCATTTGCATGAGAGGGGAGAAAGGTCAAATGTGAACTTTTGTCCTCAGATAGTACTTCCCTTTTATCTGAGGCAATAATGGAAGATAAGCACTCACTTTCCCTTTTTCTTTTCTCCTTTTATTTTCTGTGGATAAACATAGATTATGAAGGTGAAAAAAGCTTCAAGGGCTGTTTTTTATCTGATTTTAAGTTCTTAATAGGTCACCTTGGCATTGAGAAGCCCAGGAGCTGAAAGAGTCAGCAATTGAATTACCATAACCTTTGCAGAGCACAACCTCGTCAATGGGGCTGGGACCCAGAGATATGTGGGACCTCATTATCTCAACCCTAGCCCCAGGGATGTCAACTGACAAAAGGGACTGGGGGGAGAGTGTGGGCTGTCTGATTTCCTTGGAGAGCTTTTCTTTTGGGTTCCCTTTTCCCCTGGCCTTGGAGATAACCTGTCCCCACTTTGCTGACATGAATTGTT
Source organism: Formicarius rufipectus (assembly GCA_013399695.1). Classification (NCBI taxonomy): domain Eukaryota; kingdom Metazoa; phylum Chordata; class Aves; order Passeriformes; family Formicariidae; genus Formicarius; species Formicarius rufipectus. The sequence goes on from VXAU01000283.1 coordinate 295,947, forward strand.
CCCATGTCAGCCCTCCATCCACCCACCCGAACCCATAGTTCTTAGCAAGGCAGTGAAGAAAGAGCTTTGGGTCCCAGATTTCTCTTTTCAGTGGTGCACTCACAGCCCATCACTCTGTGCATCTCTGCAGTCATTTAGCACCAGCACCTGACACTAACATCAGCACAAGAACAGCCAATCTCACTTTGACCAGCGATACCATCTCTGGGGATATGATTTCTGAAATGCCCAAATCCTCAGCAAAGCAGGAGCTTTGCTCTGCCTCTGTTATGCTGCAAAGGGAAGTTGCAAATGTGTTTGTCTCTCTCCGAGATTGGATGTGACAGGCTGTGATGGAGTTCGCTGCCCTCGCTGATGGCTGGAGCTGCACAGGGCACTGCTCCTGCTGAGGTGTGCCAATGCCCCCCCCTCAGATCAGGTTCCTGGTGTTATCTGCTCCAGGGAGCAGATCCTTCTGAGAGGATGTCTCTACTCTCCACTGTGTTCCCGCCCCAGAATGTTGGGTGTGAATATTTTATCAGGGCCTGGTGCAATAGGACAAGAGGTGATGGCTTTATACTCATGGAGGCACCATTTAGATTAGATATAAGGAAGGCTTTTACAGTGAGGGTGGTGAGGCCCTGGCACAGGTTTCCTGGAGAGGTGGTGGATGTCCTTTCCCTGGAAGGCTGGGTTGGATGGGGCTCTGAGCAACCTGATCTAGTTGAAGATGTCGTTGCTTATCGTAGAAGTGTTGAACTAGATGACCTTTAAAGATCCCTTCCAACCCAAACATTCTGTGATTCCGTGATTTTACACAGTGCCTGTGTGTGCTCGTCTTCACATCACCCCGTGGCCCCTTGGTCGTGTCAGAGACCCCGTGCTCCACTGCCAAGCGAATCCTCAGTCCAGGCAGGTGAGCCTGGGATGTGCAAGTGCTTCTGGGTGTCTCCACACCCCCTGTTTTACCTGCTGGAATATTCCCACCCCCTTGCCTGGTGCTGTACTGCCGTGTTGCTCTGCTGCCCACTTACCCGTGCCGGTGCCCGGGTCTCCGCACACGCTTCGTGCCCTCCGCTGCCAAAGGGCATCTGGCTTCCTCTCAAGTGGCACAGTGTCATGAGGATCCGTGGGTGTCTCAAAGCTCACCCCGTCTGTGCACAGTGAAAGGGCCCTTTGTGGTGCAGCTCAGCACCCCCCTCCGCAGGGCTCCCAACCCTGCGGGTCACCGCGTTCCCGGCGCGGCGGGGTGAGCTCATCTCTGCGAGGAATCTGCTCCCTCTGTCGTGGACAGACACTTATGAAGGGCTTGTATTCATGATCCAGCCCATGCTGTGATCCATCTGTCTTCATTCCATCCCATATTACCCTCTGCCTCAGCTCCTGAAACATCCCACACAAGGATTTGGACTCCAGGCCAACTGTGTTGAGATCTTTGTCTCTGGGCAGCCCCATTGGCACACGCGCTGCACTTCTGGGTATTTCTGAACCAAACCCACGCAGGGCTCTGAGTCTTTCTGGAGCTGTTGTTTGAATTATTTTTATCTACAGTTCGAGCCCTGCTTTAGAGCTGACCAGAGTTTGGGGAACATTTTGGGTTTTGCACCTCATGAGCTGACACCCGTGTTCTCATATGTAAAAATTCGATTTTCATCCTTTTTGAGGTTTTTTTTTTGCATTATTTTTCACTCAGTCTCAGTCAGAACCACTGTGACTCAAGGCATCCATCCACAGCCTCCTTATGAAGAACCAGGAATAGTGGCAGTAACAGGGTAGATATTAAAAAGTTAGCAAGTTCCCAAAATGTTGGCCATGTGAATGAAATTCCACCGGTCTGAGAGAAACGAAATTGCTGGAGTGGCACCACGATGACCTTTGAGATTATCCACTGGGATCATAAATACGAGCACGCAGCATCACGACCCTCTCTGTGAGCACTGAACTTTACCTCTGGGAATGTCAAATGGAGTGTCTTTATTCTCCACGAAGGACCTGGGGTTGCTCTGCAGAGAACCTGATGAAGTGACCCATGGATGAAGAGGCTGCTCTGTTGCCAGTGGGACTGGAATCCTGTGGAGCTTGGGAAGCAGACACAGAGGATGTAGAGGCTCCTGTGGTGAGGGAGCAGAGCTGTCCCACACTCCTGCCTTTGCTCCAGCAGAGTGGTCAGTCGTGGCAGCTTTTTCCCTGATGTAGTTTCATGCTTCCAAGGTACTCAGCTGGACAATAGCCTGAAGCCAAAATTTGGACAGTAAATCTGGCATCTAAGGAGTTCAAGTGGCCTCTTCCTTTGGCCAAGCACAGCCTGATGCAGACACCCTGCCTTAAAGGTGCCACTGCTGCCAGCATGGAGCTTCCTAGGACAACCCTGCAAGTCAATGTCCCTCTTTTTCCATTGGTAGAGGACAAAGCCCAATATCTCAGGCTCAATTAAGTTTTATTTTAGCTTGCAGGGCTGGGATAAGCGAGGAAAAAGCATTCAGGGACTACAGGAGCACAATCACTTCAAAAGTCTGGGTCTAGGGTGGCCACAGTCAGCAGAGCCAGGAGCTGGGATGCCTCGTGGAGAGGAAGGAGGAGGAATTGCAGGTTGAGGGCTCTGCCTCTTGCCCTGAGCAGCACAGCCCAGTCCTTGGTGGGGATGCTCAGGAAGACCTCAGCCCCGTGCCATAGGTGAGTGCCAGCAGCCTGTTAATGGATTGCCTGGCAGGGCTTGTTGCTGAACACTGATCTCTTGGCAGGCCATTACCTTGAAAAATGAGCTCTGCCGAGCTTGCCTTGTGTTGTTACAAACTAATGATTTGCATTGATTAGCACATGGCTCATGAGTGTCTAATTTATCAATCAGGGAGCGCCAGGGGAGCGTGTGTAAACCATGCTCTCAAAAATGATGTCATCTGTCAATTGGCTCATGCATGTGAAAGCTGCATATACCTGACACCCTGTCCCTGGTGAGGGACAAGAAGGACCCTGTCATCTCCTCTTTCCCATTGCTTCCAGCTCTGTGAGTGTTTCACTGGGATGAGCCCTGCGGTTCAGGTACAGCCTGACTGACACACTTAAAATAGCAATTATTATTTTTATGGTGCTGGGAGTCATAAACCCTCTGTGTTAGGTGATGTCCAAGCCCAGGAATGAAAGGCCTGTCTTTTATTTCTGTCTAATTTAAATCATAATTCCATTGCAGCCAGGAGTATCTCTTTCTATAAAGTGTCAGTGGGGATTTCAGGAACCACAGTAGGATAGCACAGTAGTCTTGTGCTGTGAACTGTGGAGAAAAGGGGACTTCTGTTAAAGCAAAATAAAAAGACAAAAAGATATATATTTATATAAAAGCTCACGTGAGAGCTCATCCAAGAGCCACTTTAAGGCAGCACGGGCCCTTAAGGCTCACAAACTCACACACACACTTCATGCAGTGGATCAATCAAAAAAACCTTTATTATCATACCAAACCTTGTATTTATAATCTGTGCTTTTCAGTTACATCACCACATCAAATGATTGGATAGCTTAAAACTGTATTCTCAGGCCACCTAAAGTCCGCAGTCCATTGGTCTTAACGTTACCCAACTCCTCTAAGAAGCCCACCCCATGATGGTTTTCTAGAGGAATTTTGGGAGTACCAGCAGATGTTCTTCTTATAGATAAGTCCCACTCCAAAGTTGAGAACTGCTCTCCTGAAATCTGTAAACACAGGCCTATTTTTCCTGGGAACTCTACAATGAATTGTTCATAGAATATTCAAAGAATATCCAATTTTCTGCATTCTGCCACACTCTGTCAGCTAGGAATTTGTCTTCTGGCTTGAAGGACCCTCTGGCCCAAAGCAGGAGTTTCAATGGCTTTAAGCTGGCAGAGGATAGATTTAGATTCACTATTGGGAAGAAATTCTTGACTGTGAGAGTGGTGAGGCCCTGGCACGGGTTGCCCGGAGATGCTGTGGGTGCCTCATCCCTGGAAGTGTCCAAGGCCAGGTTGGATGGGGCTTGGAACAAAATGGTTTAGTGGAAGGTGTCCCTGCCCATAGCAGGGGGTTTGCAATGAGGTGGTCTTTAAGGTCCAAGCCAAACCACTCTATGATTCCATGATTCCAGTGTCTCCCAGAGTGCTTGTGAGACTGACTCACCATGAAACTGGAGCACCCATTACCCACGTCAAGGCCTGGTGAGCCACATCTCCCTGAAAGAGAAAACAGATGCCCATCGGCATCTTGTCCCACTCTCCTCCTTGACCTCCTGGAGCAAGAGGAGCCCTCCTCTGCTTGCCCTGCAAGGGTCATTTCCTCTGCAGCAGTCAGGCACATCTCTGTTTGACCCAGTTTCTCAGCCTGGCTGGATTACATGGGGTCAGTGGGTGATTCTTCTGCAGGGATTAGACCCTGTGCCCCTGCCCGGTGCTGCCACCCCTGCTCCCTGCCTGGACCAGGGGAGGATTACAGTGCAGTGCCTGCAGATGACAGGGATTAGCCAGCAGTTATTCTGGGAAAGCTGTTTTCTTGAAAATCCAGTGTTTGCTGCCAGGAGGAAAAGCTTTGGGAACTGTGTGGATGGAGAAGGGGGGAAGAGCCATTCTCCTTGGCTGCTGCAATGTTGTAGTTGTAGCAAATAAGTCTTGATTGCCTGTCAGTGACAAGATTTGTTTGGTCAAATGATGATCTTGGAGGTCTTTCCCAATGATTCTATGATTTTTTCATTTAGACTTCTTGGACAAAAGAAATACAAACCAGGAACCTCAAGGGGTTGCAAGGCCATCCTGCTTTGCTGTCCCTTCAGTTGTGTGGAGCAGATGTGTGTGATCAGCTGTACCTGCACATTGGGAGAGTGACTTTTACATGGTAGTGGGACAAGGAGGGACCATTTGAAACCAAAAAAAGAGAGATTTAGATATCAGGGAGAAATTCTTTACGGTGAGGGAGGGCAGGCCCTGGCACAGGTTGGGCAGAGAAGCTGTGGCTGCCCCTGGATCCCTGGAAGTGTCCAAGGCCAGGTTGGATGGGCTTGGAGCAACCTGGGCTAGTGGAAGGTGTCCCTGTCCATGGCAGGGAGTGAGAACTGGATGATTTTTAACCCAAACCACTCTGTGACTCGATGACTCCCCTGTCCAGACCAGCTCTCACCTCTGCTCAGAGTGGCTCCTGTCATGACACACTGGAGTCCAGACAGCACTGAAAGAACGAACACCTGGTTTTCCACGCTCTCCACATGGCTGAAGGTCCTCTGAGATCTGTTCTTGGATGGGCTGGCACTGTCCATGCAAGCAGCACTTTAAAACACCTGTACAAGAGGAGAGAGAGCTGCTGGCTGCTGACAATTAGGCGCAACTTACAGATACCTCATCCCTTGCTTTTTCAATTAGCGTTTCTAAAAGCCTTTTGGATCAGTAGATAGACAGGGCTATTGAAATGCCATGTTTTATTAGGAATTGATCTCCTGTTAATAGGCTTTAGGCAAATTAGAACAGATTATTTTACTTGAAAAACGCAGGCCGAGACAGAGGGAAATGGGAGGAACATGAAGTGTCACCAGCCCCTTCCCCACCTTTGATCAATTGATCTACATCACGAGACCCAAGTCAATGGGAAAGCAGAAACAGATGATCACCATAACAGCCTGACATTAGATCATACACTGCCTGCTGTGTCTCTGCCTCCTCTCCATGCCAGGAACAGCAGCCAGCAGTGCCAGTGTCCACTGGGGAACATTAGCTTCATAAACTAGGGAGGAACTGATATTGGAAAAGCAATGAGGTATTAGTGGCCCCTGTGCAGTCGTAAGGCTGTGGTTGGACACTGCTCAGAGCAGCCTGGATTGATGCTCTGGGCTCCAGGGCTGCTTGGATCTCCTGCAAATGGTGTTTGAAGATCCTTAATCCAATAGTGAGGAATAATGATGGTGATTTCAGTGACATGCCCTGCAAGAAGGAGAGGTGGGATGACAAAGGAAGGGTGCCTCAGGGCATGGGAAGGACAAAGCTTGTCCTCCCAGGTCTGGCTTTCCCTGCCCCTAAACATCTTTCCTCCTCTCCAAGGTGGTGCCACGGCTGTGGCTGCTCCCTTGCACCCAGGCAGAGGCAGCAGGGCCTGATTCGGTGACCTGAAGGGTTTTTCCTCTGAAATCCACCCTTGCAATCTTCCTGGCAGCCGTTTCATCACCTCTCCTGGGAACTGGGGCAATTTCATGGCCAAAATAAGCCACCAGCACAACTTGAGCTGGAGCTGCTGGAGCACTGGCTGGAAGCATTGAGGCAGGAGATGATGAATTCCCTTTTAACTTCATCAGCCCAGAGGCTGCTGACTCTGCACAAAAGCAGAGTGGTGGGGAGGGATGGGTTGGCCATGGTTCACCAAACTCCTCTTCAGCTTAGTTATTCATTTAATTATTTGTAATGACCATCATCCACCCGGCATCTGCTCCTGCTGCCCGCCTGGCTGGTCATCAGCATCCCGCTCCTGGCCACGCTCTCACCAGCCCTGCATGGCTTTCAAGTGCTTTATACAGAGATATTAATTGAAGAGGATCTTGTTTTGACTCTGGTGACCAGGAGTGATTCTCTGGGCAGGAGGTGATGGTTTTAGAGGAGTAGGAAACAGCTGAGCCCAGTTGGCACAGTGGAAATGATCCTTTTTTTCTCTCTCTAGTTTTGCTGCCAGAGACCAGTCCAAGCTGCTCAGACAATAAGAAAGAAGTGAGGTAGCAGCAGGAGTTCGAGTTTAGGAGTGTGTTTCTGAAATGAGTCTGAAGATAACTTTGAAGGGACACTTTCCACTAGACCAGTCTGCTCCAACCCCCACCCAACACTTCCAGAGCTGGGGTGTACAAAACCTCTCTGGGCAACCTGTGCCAGTGCCTTTCTCTTGAATAAACCCAAACTGGACAGTGTTAACATGCTCCAAACACTGAGTCAGTCTATGGGATCAGGCTTTGATGAGTCTGAAGTAAAGTTCCTGAAGTACACCTAGTGTGGATGGATTTGAGCAGGAAGTGTCCCTTTACAGGGAGCAATAATATAAAAGCAGAGATATGTGGCTCTCTCAGACCATAGGTCAGGACTGATGCTCCAGTCTGGAAGGCAGGTGTTTCTGTGGCCCTGGTGAGCTTCAAGATGCTTTCTTTTTGCCACAGTCATGGCTTATCTCCCAGAAAAGGCACTAAGTGCTTGCTCCCACCAGTTCCTTCTTTGTTGTCCAGCTCCCCTGCTCTTTCTTTGACCAGTTTGAGTCCGTCCTCACTATCTGGAGGGTGTTATTATGTCTCTCTCTTCAATAACCATATGACATCAACCTCTAAACCTCACGTCCCTCTTAGCAGTGTCACTGAGGCATCTGCCACCGACTTGATGGGGAAACTGTACTCAAGCATCACCCTCCCATGAATCCCTCAGCAACTCTGGAGACCCAGATAATGCTGCAAAGCACGGGTAGAGTGATAGAAGGTATCTTCCACCTTCTTTCATCTCCCAGACCCCTGAGCTGCTTGCCAGGACACCTGTGGGTCTAGCCATGTCCAGGGTGGGAGCTCAGAGAAGGCCAGAGCCTGTGCCTTTAAAGATTAATTGTGTTGCTTGCTCATTAAGGAGATCATTTTGAAGTCGGCGCTCGCCAGAACATTCGAGTGCAAGCATCTGTTTGCTACTGGGAGAGGATATTTATTGTCTGATACTTCAGTGGATGTAAATAAACAGCCAGGCCCAGATAACATTCAGACAAACAAACAAACAGCTGCCAGAATAGATCCCCTGGTAGTTGACCTTCGGGAAGCAGCGTGCTGATGTTTTAATAGCAGGGGAGCTCGGGGAGTGGAGCCTTCCAGGAAGCAGGATTAATGTGCAGCCTGAGAGGGCTGGGCCCTGGGAGCTCCCACATGTGTCTCGGGTTAAATGAGGGCAGGGCAGCTCAGGGTGCTGAGCTGAGCATCTTTTGGTCCAAGGAGTGTTTGTGTCCAAGACAGGCATTTAGGCAGCGGGAGCAGGTGGATGATGCCGAGGTGGAGGTGGTGATGGGTGTGTTTGTAGATGAGTGTGAGCACATCTGGTAGTGGAGGTTTAGGAGACTGAGCATTTTGAGATTGGTTTGTGGTCCTGGAGCCCCTCCATCGCTTCTTGCTTCCTTCCCTCTTGCCTTGCAGAGGTGCTCGTGGCTCACAGGCATCTTCATGGAGAAATCTCAAGCGGAGTGACAGTCAGGGTTTCATCCCACAGCCTAATAAGATCATCTTGAATATAAAAATACCTGTATTTTAGTCAACCTCTGTCCATCCCAGCACCCCATCGCCAAGAAAAGCAGGGACAGAGCAAATGTCTGGGTTGTGCTTCAAATTCCCTGCAATGGGCAACTCGGGAAGCTTCCCAAGCAGAGACTGTGTCTGTGTCCCCAACTTTAGTGACGATCCCCTGCAGGCTTTGATGAGGATCTTCTCATTTCCCCTTCAACCAAACACCCTGGTTCCAGTGGGAGCCTTGGAGCCAGGAATAAATCTCTCCTTAAGAGAAACTGTTGTTGAATCATCTGATGCTCAGGACTGTGAAGAATGCACAGGAAAGGTAGACATCCTTTGGGCTCCGTGCCTGGGGTCCAACATAAAAAAAAAAAAGACGGGTAGTTTAAGACAGTTTAAGAGTTAAGGGCTGCAACCTCCAATAACCACGTCGCTACTGGCACGGGGCTTGCGTGATCTGTGCACCGTGGGGTGATGTCTGCCAGATTTTTGGGCCTTTTTCTCAGTTTTCTTGTTTTTTTTCATAGCTACTGGTTTTAAATAGAGAGAGTTTTCTGCACTTACACGTGTGTGCACGATCGCACGTGTGTGTGCTTGGACATGCAAGGTGGAACGAGCCCCCGTTCCTCCCTCTCCTCCTCTACAAAATAATGACTTTTCAGCCAATTAGGCCGGCAGTAGCTGTTAAATCACTTCCGAGGAGCGCTGCGTTCCTGGTGAGGAGCCTCTGCAATCTTTCACCTGCACCGGGGAGAGCCCTGGGGGCTGCGCCTCCTGTCTCTCCATGGTTTGTTAACTCCAGCCGGCTGTTTCCCCAGCCTGCCTCTCCCTTCCCCGAGCCCTGGCCCCTCTAATGGGGCAGAGGTTGAGCACAGTGACTGAGCCCTGGGGTGATAATTGCCTGCTTACTTAGCTGGCAGGCTGCGGGTTTGACCCTGACCACGCTGAAAACTCAAGGTCAGAGCGGCGAAGATGGGAGGTTTGTTTAGCACGGGGGGATCACCAGAAGGTGAGGATGCTCTGCAGCCCCTCTGACAGAGATGGGCAGCCACGAGGGACCGACTGGGGGAGAGGTAGAGCAGAGACAGCAGACAAAGCTCCCTGAGAGAGAGGAAGTGGAGCCGGAAAGCCTCGGTGGGAAATAGGAAAGGCTCCTGCTGTGGGGGTTTCTGAGCTGTCCAGGGCAGAGCCCCAACACGGAGACTCCTGTGCTCCTCAGCCTGCAGCCCTCTCTGTCTCCTTCCTTTGTCCTGACTGTCCCAAGGGGAATGACTCACCCTGAGCGTGTTGGCCTCTTTGCCCTTGACCTCATGGGTGACTCACATCGGTGTCCGCTTTCCAGAAGGAAGACTTGATGGAGCTGAATTCACCCATGAGGGACCACAGAAACAAGCCCTTTCCTCCCAGGCAGCAGAGCTAGAGGGAGGCAGGGATGCTCAGAGCTGGGCTTCGGGCCCTGACCTCTTTGTGTGTTGATGTTGCAGTGTGTGTTGCTGTCATCACCAGACCCCATCAAGATGACAAACTACCTGCAGAACCTCTGGTGTCATTTGACCAGACCAACAGCCAGTGCCTGCATGTGCACCCATTTCGGTGGAGGTTCATGGATAGAACAGAGGATCTGAGCATCCCTGAGCACCCTCCACTCTCTTTGCTGGCACAGGGAGCCCCTCTGACTCGTTTCTGCTTTATTTCCCTTGTGTTTCCTAGGGCAACCATATTTCTTTGCTGTCCCACAGCAGATGAGTAGACTGAGGAAGGACAAAGATAAGAATCTTGTAAATCATTGCTGCCCTTTGCTCATAGAGACTTTCCAGACCCTTTGCCATTCCCTCTCTTCCTTTCTCTTCAACTTTCTAACACAGAAGATGATTCAGGCTCAGTTTCTTGGCTGAAAGGTTGATACAGAAGGAACAAGCTCATGGACTGTGCCAGGGAACAGTGGGAAGGGGTCTTGGTGCCATAAGTTCTCCACAGCTTGTTATTTCCTTTGGATGGGAAGGGGCCTTTTTGCTCAGCTATCCAACTGCGCAAGTGCAAAGCAGGGATTGGGGAGCTTTGGTCAGGAAGGTGTGGAGATCGTGATGTGGAGCATGATGCGGATCTACTACAGCTTTTTGTCTTCTAGGGAAGCTGACTGTGATGTTTGTGCTGCTACAGCATAGAAGGTTTTCAGGAAGTGGAAGGCAACACAGTGAAAGCAGTGAGGGAGATAAGTAATGTGAAGGCACCTCTCAAACAGATGACTCTGGGTTTGCTGCTCTAAAGAACTTGACAGGATCCCAAAGGACTCTTGTGAATAGCTAGTTTATTCTAAATTATTATATATTAAAAGAGATTGCAAACTTTCTCTAGCTGCTTTTGAGCCCAAACTCTAGAAGTTGTTTTCAGACAGGTAAAGAAAACTCTGCTCTCTTCTGCATTTGCTTCTGTATTAGTGGATCACTCTCAGGGACAGACTGGGACTGTGTGTCTGGTTCCTCCTCGTAATCCCAGTTATTGATGCTCCTCAGTGACAGCCTGTTATGAGATGTGTCTGGAATCATAAGGTCCCATATTCGTGTGGGACTGATTTCAATATCTGATATATGCAATCAACAAGAGAAATAGTCTGTGTTGCATTGAATACTCTGCCATAATATATTGCCTTGTGGAACATTAGCAAGAAGAGCAATAATATTATCTGAGTAGCATTTGAGTGAGTCAGTCCCGCTGACTCTTGTGTGTGTTTTATCTTTTGCTCATCACCACCACAAATTCTTCCCCTGTGCCATCATTTTCAGCGTGGTGGATTCGTCCAGGCAATGACAGCAGCACAGCGACAGTGCCAGAAAAAGGCAAGCAGGCCCTGGATTGTTCTTCTCCAGTGCTCTTGTGCTGATGGGACCAGCACAGGTCATTAAATCTGCTTCATCATCCTTTTAGTGAGGAGGAAGGGAGAAGTCCACTTTGTGATGACTGTGGTTGTTGTCCAAAAGACTTGGACCACAGTACACTTCTCCAATGATTATTATGTAGATATATTATAAATATATATATACTGAGGGTGGTGATGCGCTAGCACAGGTTGGGCAGAGAAGCTGTGGCTGCCCCTGGATCCCTGGAAGTGTCCAAGGCCAGATTGGACGGGGCTTGGAGCAGCCTGGGCTGGTGGAAGGTGTCCCTGCCCATGGCAGAGGCTGGAACTGGATGATTTTAAAGTCCCTTCCAACCAAACTATTCTATGATTCTATGATTATTCTACATTCTCAGTGGAAAGGGGAAAATACTCATCTCTCCCTGGTTTTGTTCTTGCTCTGCAGATCCGTGTGGATGGCACCAACAAGAACACGCTGGAGTACGAGATTGTGCAGGTGGTGGACACTGGCCCCATCCTACGGGACATGGTCTTCTCTGTGGACCACGAGCACCTCTACCTCATGTCTGAGAGGCAGGTAAGAGAACCCACCAGTCCATGGTGCTTGGAAAACTTTTGGCTCAATCATTCTATGGACATCAGGACTGCACGTGAAGTTCTGAGAGTGACCACAGATCCCGCTGAGATGTGCTCTGTTGTTGACCTCACCATCTTTCGTGCTCAGAAACCGTTGCATTTATACACTGGTGCAGTTTTTGAGGGGACAGGGGGAAAGAACTAAGGGGCAGAAACCAACCCCAGCACTGCTTTATGCAGTCCACGTCCTGCTGGCAGCATGACAAGGAGCTGCTGCTGCATCTGCTGGTACCACACTGTTCTCCACCCCCACTCAGCCTGTGGCTGCATCTGCCACAGACACGGCTGAGTGTAATGCTGAATCATTTGGCTCCAACTGGAGCTTTTGGAGAGGCTGGAGCCTCCTTGAGACACGGTGACCAAGACTGTGGGACGCTGCCTGGCAGAGTGCAGGCCAAGTTTCATGTGATGCCCCCGTTGTGTTATTAGTATTACCCTTGAAAATGCTCCTGGCCAGATTCCAGGGAAGGGCCCACCCGGGTGTTCAGCATGGAAGTGTGACTGATTTCAGCACAATGCTGGCCTGAGGAGCTTCGCTGCTTGGGGTGGCAGGAGGAGCAACTACCTTTGTATGAAAAAAATCCACTGTATGTAATTAGCCCTGTGGAGGTGCAGGGTTAATTGAGTTGATTCAAAAATGCTCACGAGGAGCTTCAGATCCACAGATAAAAAAGGAGCAGTGAAGGGTTATGTTTGGGTGATGGCAGGTGGCCTACAGAGCCACTTTAGTGGGGAACACCAGTCCCAGGGGGACATGTTCACCCACACAGATGTTCAATGATTCATTGAGCAGGTGTTACCCCCGACCTTGGGCCATGTAAGTGGCACCAAATATGAAACAGGCACTTGATATGCTCCTTATTGTCTTCATGAATGGTCTGGAGGACACCTACCACTTTCAGAGCAGTGTGGTTTCCTCCCAGTATCCCCCAGTTCCCTCACACCAAGGTGCCCCCATGATGTGCTGTCTGCTCCCACCCTCTGACAGCACCATGCCATGGTGGTCAGCAGTCAGAAGACACAAGGATGGAGATGGGGGACAATGTTCCCTCTTCTCATCCACCCTCATGGCAGTGTTATCACACACAAATTCCTGCCTTAAAAAGGCAACAGTAAATATAATTTCCTCTTCACCTGCCACGATTTTATAGACCTTCCTCACATCCTCCTCAGGTGGCTGTTTTCCAGTCTGTGGCTAACCACAAAGTCATTAACCTTTACTTAAGCTAACAGGTGTTTTCTCCTGGCCTACAAGGCAGAGATACAGGAGAATTTGGAGCAAGGTGTTCAACAGGAATGCAGAGATCCCAGGGTTCAGATGTGACAGCCTGCAAATCCTTCTCCCCACACACTGTAGGGAGGTTGTATTTTCCAACCTGTGGGTGCCATTTCTTCTGCATGAACCATTTTATTTAAGTGGTTTTTTGGCTCTGTGATGTCTCTGACCGTTTCCCTCTACTCTGGATATTTATACCTAAAATTTGGTGTTTGTGTGTGGGGAGCAACTCTACATTCATCCTTTTTAAAGGGGTTATGAGATGCCATAATTCAGGAGGAAAGGACATGATGACAGAGCTGGGGTTCCTTCTCATCTGCTCCATGCTGGGCAAGAAGTGGATGTCACCTCCAGTGCTGAAGTGAAAACAGTCCCGGTCACCTGTTGGGATTGGGATAGGCTGGAGGCAGGTGATGCTTGAGCTCCTGTGAGTCTTTGGTCATAACACCATTTCTTTTTCATGTCCTTTGGCCCTTTCTTTTTTTCTTCTCCATAGATTTAGACCCCTTGGGGGTCAAAGCCCTTGAGCATGTTGACATGGCAATAACCAATCCTTTGATTTCAGATTTGCTCAGTGTCCTTTTCGTGCAGGTCCGTTTAGCACCTCAGATACCACCCCTGGCTTTGTAGAGCCCTTTTGATTTACAGAGACAAGATGTTGGGCTCCCTTGGGCTGGTTGGGCTCGTAACATCCAAGAACTGTTTGAAATCTCTTTAGGAAAGGACAGTGAGTGAAATCTGGAACACGAGGAGCAATTTGATTTTCCTCCAGAGAGTTCCATGCACATCTTTTTGCTGGTCTGCTGACTATCCACACATCTCTGGCCCTCACAACAGGAGTGGGTTCCTTTTGTGACCGGTGTTCTAAAGCACAAGCTTGGGGCAGGTTTCTTTAGGGCCCCAAGTTGTTGATGGAGCCCTGCAGAGAACTCAGGAACCCCAAGTCCTGTGGGATTTATTCAATCATATCCTCCCACATGTCTTTGAAGCCCATGGGTGTCTCTGAGAGAGAGAGGTTAGTGAAAAGGGCAGGCACTGTTGTTATTCAAAATCTGATCAGATTCTGTGAAACACTCAACACTTCAAAAGGCTTTGCCCAAGTCTGATTTTATCAAGTGATGTGAGTGACAGAGCTGCCACCACAGCCATACGATCACTGTCTGTGTGCTTATGATATCACACACTTCAGGGCCTTGAAAGAATCAGCATCTGCAGAGCCTGGGTGGCTCAGGAGGGGTGCAGGGCTTTGCCTTGGCTGTAGGCAGCATTCTGGGCAGACGTCCCCTCCACCCTACAAGCCACATCATACGGACCTTTTCGTCACTGCGTGAAGGTCTGGCTTATCAGAGAGTTTCAACTGCCCACAGTGGCATTGTGAGGCCTGTGGAGATGAAGGACAGGAGGGTGATGGCCTGACCTGACCTTTTGAAAGCCAGACAGGCACCGGGGCTGGTTCCATCCCTGGGGAAGGAGAGGGATTCTCCTTTCTCCGCCTGTCTGTGCCCCAGAGATAAGAGTGGTTCTTTTGGCTGTGTAGTTGCTCCAATAAAAGCTGTTTTCATAGAATCATGGGATCATTAAGGCTGGAAAAGACCTCCAAAACCACCAGGTGGAAGCTTTGGCCGAATACCACCATGCCCACAGAACCCTACTGGGAAGTGCCACGTCCACTCATTTTTTGAACACTTCCAGGGATGGTGACTCCACCATCTCCCTGAGAGGTCTGTTCCAATGCTTAACCTCTCCTTCAGGGAAGAATTTTTTCCTAATACCCAATCTGAACCTCCCCTGATGCAACTTGAAGCCATTTCCTTTTGTCCTGTTGCTGGTTGCCTGGGAGAAGAAGCCAAGCCCCACCAAGCCACAATCTCCTTTCAGATAGATGTGAAGAGCAATAAGGTCCCCTTGAGCCTCTTTTTCTCCAGGCTAAACAGCTCCAGCTCCTTCAGCTGTTCCTCATAGGGTTTATGCTCCAGACCCTCTGCTTTCACCAGATTTGGCTCCATCACTCACCAGTCCTCAACAAGAATGGAAACCCCAGTGATAAAGCCAGTTTTTCCAGCTTGTCCCAGTCCTGTTGTGACTCTGGCTGTCCCAGCAAGGCACCTCTAACCCAAAACACCTCCAAAGAGCTGTCACTATAGATCAGGCTACAAGAAGCAGCTTTCTTGTGCTGCCAAAAAGTACATCCCCTGACCTTTTTCAGGTCCACTTCTGCATGGGAGCACTTTCCTCAGTGCATTTGGGGGTCCTTGGGTTGCACATGAGGGGGTTTTCATCTGGAGCTGATCACCCTGGGCTGCAAGGAGAGCGGGAAACCCAGCTGAGCTCTGTGATCTGAGGCTGAAACAGGTCCTTCCTTGTAGCTTCTCTGCAAACACCACTTGCCCACTCCATCAGTCATGATGTGCTCTCTGGAGCAGCATGCCACAGCTTTTGACCATCATTATGTAGAAATATATATTTTACAGGGAGAGGGATTCCAAGAGGGAGATGGGAAGGTTTGTCACCAGAGACAGAGTACACAGAGGTCCCATCATCTCACAGAGGTGTGGCCATATGTATGCTTTAGGTGTGAACGTGTCTTTCAAGTCCCTGTTGAGGGAGCAGGGAAGGGTGGGAGCACACATGGGATCTGTCAGGAGACCCCAGCCTTCACAAAGGCTCTGAGTGAGGTACAGTCACTAGCCCAGGTTCCTCCATGTCCCATCCAACCTAACCTTGGACACTTCCAGGGATGGAGCAGCCACAGCTTCACTGGGCAGCCTATTCCAGGACCTCACCACCTTCATAGTCAAGAATTTCTTCCTCAGATCCAACCTAAACCCACTTTCTTTCACCTTGAAGTCGTTTCCCCTTGTCCTGCCACTCTATGCCCTTCTGAACAGCTCCTCTCCAGATTTTTTTCATCAGTACATCGGAGGCTTGGGCTGTTTCTTTTTCCTTTGGCTGTTTCTGGTGTGCAGACACCGAGGAACCCTCTGCCTCACAGGCTGATCTAAAGGGCTGAGGAGCGGATGGGAAGTGCTGCTGGAGGAACAGGAGAGTCTGCTGCAGCATCTCTGCATCTCCCCTCCTCGTCACACATGTGTGCCTCCTTAGGCCCCTCCTTCTCCTCTTACCCTCTCCACATTTCTTTCTCCTCCCAGCTGAGAATCCCGAGCCTACAAGCTCCCTGGAATTCTCTGCAGGGATTAAGAACATTCTTTCACCCTTTTCCCACTCTCCCTGCCTCTCTGTCTGATCCCATCCCTCTTTTTGGCCCCATCCTCTCATCTGCAGGCTTGCACTTGCTTTTCCATCGCTCCTCCACTCCTGCCATCCCTGTTCCTTTGCTCTCTCCTCTCCCAGCTCTCCCCTCACTGGTGTCTGGCCGTGTCTCTTTCCTCCTTAATGCCCAAGTGTTGACATGTGGCTCTCCATGCCAAGGGCTGCAGGATGCTCATATTCCTGTTGTGGTTTTGGACCAGCATTCGTAAGGTGACGTCCATCACCCCCTAAATAACTCTGTGTCAGCATGTTGGACTCCTGGGTCTCTCCCAGTGCTGGGTATGTTTTGCAAAGCTGATGCAGAACCTGGAAGCAACTCCAAGACAAAGGAATCCCATCTCTTCCCTTTGATATAGAGGCATCAAAGGGAAGAGTTAGAGAAAGTGAATTTAAAGGCTCAAAGCACAGAAGACAAGAGGCTCCAACTTCATATTATTTAAATCCCAAGGCTTTGAGCTTCCTCTAACTTTTGGTTTATTAGTGCTCAGGGAAAAGGCTGTTCTGCAACAAGTTTGTAAGTAACCTCATGTTACTTATGAATAATCTGGAAGTGCCCAAGGCCAGGTTGGATGGGGCTAGTGGAAGGTGTCCCTGCCCATGGCATGGGCAATTGGATGATCTTTAAGGTCCTTTTTAACCCAAACAATTCAGTGATTCTGTGTTTGACTCAAGGAAGGGGATTTGCTGTCCCTCTCTGTGCACGCCCGTTTGCTCCACGTAGGTGAGTCAGCGTCACGCTCCAGAGGAAAGTTGTGCTTCTTCCCTGAAAATTAGCAGAAACTCATCCATAATCTGGGAATAAATCACATCTGTGCAGTGCTGTCATTCCCTGAAACCATTACAGTGTGTCGGAGGTGAGGCTGGTAGGGTCATGCGTAGCAGAAGCAGATGGGTATTTTGGAGGCTCTTTTAAACTTTGCCAGTGAAATATCAAATAAATATGTACTTCAACTAAAGCGTGGCAGGAAGCACATTTGGTAAAAATTAAGTAACAGTCCTGCAAATCATGTTGACAGGCTCTTTTTGGCCTTTCAGTGTCTGTTTCTCATTAAAATAGAGAAGGCTTATACCTATTTGTCTCCTGAGATTTATTCCTCTTCCCTTTGCCGCTGACTCACTATCAGCAACAGAATTATTGTGTGCAAATTAGCTGCCAAAGAAGAGGTGGTGACTGGCCAGTTTGCTTGGGATTTCACGACCACTGATTAAAATCTTGTCTGCTGCTTATGTTATCATATCAATTAGTTTAAGCAATCATTAATAACTTTGCTTAATTATAGCTTAATTTCTTCAAATGTGGTCTTTGCACAAGCTATCAAGTAGCATTAACTTCTGTGTTTGGAGTGGCTGTTTCCAGGGGGTTGTCGATTTGAGGCTGTCCCCAGAAACACTGGCTCAACATCACATGTTTTAAATATAACTCCAGAGGTTTTTTTCCTTTTAATTTGCATTTGTTTGTTTGTGAGCCATGAGGTTGTGTACAGACTGTGGTTTTCATCATTAGGACAGAACCAGGAAAAACAGAAATGATCCTGTTTGAAAATGGAAAACTGAGATTGTCTAATAGGTGTGACTTTTTGACCCAGGGATTTAAAAGCAGGAGAGACACCCAGAAACAGTAAATTTTGGTGCTGTTGTTGCAGACTTCTGTCATTCGACTCTGCTCTTGAAGTATTGACTCTCAGATTGTAGAGTGGGATACTGTGTGCAGTGTGAAAGATGACCCCCGTGCACACCCACACGTTGGAGGTGACCAGGTCTTCTGCAGGACTTCACTATTCAGCTTCTGGAAGAGTATTGACATCTCTTCCTTGCAGTAATTATTAGGCAGTTAGGAAGAAACTCTTGGCTGTGAGAGAATGCTGAGGCACCAGAACAGGTTGCCCAAAGAACTTGTGGATGCTCCATCCCTGGAAATGTTCAAGGCCAGGCTGAATAGGTCATTGAATAGGTCATTGAACAACCTGGTCTAGTGGAAGATGTCACTGTCTGTGAGAGTGGAGTGGAACAAGATGGTCTTTAAGGTCCCTTCCATGAGCTGATAATTGGCTGCTCCCAAACCAGGCTGACATCCTCAGTAAGATCAGCACCACCAGAGCTTCCAAGAGGCCCAAATCATGGGTTGCAATCCACAGTGTCTTCGTAAAGACGTGCCACGTTTCACCTCCCTCTAAACCCCCCAGAAGAAGAGGGCTCCAAGCTGCCCGTTTCCTTGCCAGCTGTCCCACTCTTGAGCAGCCCTGCACCAAACAGATAGGGAAGAACAGCTCCTGGAGTTCAGGCCATCCCTGTCAAGCAATGAGTGTAATCCCAGTTGGCAGCAAAAGCAACTTTTGTTCTCTTTGATTGTTCTTTCCTGCCCCTAAAACAGCCCTCATTACCCTCAGCGATATCAGAGGCTGAACTCCGCTCTCCCTTGCATTTGCTTTCACCTAATTAAGGGCCTGTTAAATAAGGTCAGATGCCCTCTGAGAAATCACTGCAGAGATGCAAAATCCCACATGGATGCTCAGCTCAGGATGGAAAAGACACTGTGTGAGTGCCTGTGTTTCTCAGCCAAGAATGATAAAAGTCATTTGGCCCACTGGCAAAAACTGCAACACATTGTGCTGCTGACTCTTTTAAAATAATTCTTTATCAGCAAACGGCATATTATTGCAAAAAATGTCACCATTTAGCTTGATTTTAATTGGTTTGCTGCAAGCACGTGAGTACTTAGGGGTAAGCAGCTGTGGGATAATTAAGGGAGTCCCTTAACCTCCTGCTGGGTTGGTTGTGTGTTCCAGCAGGGATGCAAACAGCTCCAGAAGCTGAGGTGAGCAGGTGAGGAACTGATGCAAGGTCTTGGAGGTGTCCCAAATGAACCACCCAGGGCAAGGGAAGAAATTCCACCAGGGTCTGTCTCCATCCCACGAGATACATGGGCATCTGGAATTTCATCTCCCACTGTCCCTCAGCCTTGGGCTTTTCACACTTGGATTAAGCTCTTTTTATGCTTTGGAAATGCTTTCATGAGCCAGGTGATTCTGTATTCAAGTGCCCCACTTTGCCCTAAAATGGACTCTACGCTTAGTGCACTGGAAAGGAGGAAAGGTTTGGAGTCGAGAGACAGTCCAGGATTTGGGAGACTGAGTCTCATTCCCTGACTTGCTCACAGAATCCTTGCACTGTCAGGCACATGGTGGAATTCTTGGGATGGTCCCATGCAGGGCCAGGAGTTGGACTTGATGATCCTTGTGGGTCCCTTCCAACTCAGGATGTTCCAGGAATTTATGATTCTGTGTGCAAACCACTGTAACTCCATGTGTAGTGGAGGTACAGAAGACATTTCCAAGATGTTTTGGAACTCTCTGTAATACCTGTGAGTGACTAATGAAAACTCAGGTCTCCTCCTGACACGTGAGGCTGGTGTGCATGCCCTGGTGAGAGCTGGAAAGCTTTGTTGTATCCCAAAGTCCAGAGGGGCTTCTGCCAAGTTGCCATCAGATACCCAATCTGAGTTTTGCTGTGTATCAGAGAGGGAACTGCTTCTTGAGATAATAATTGTCCTCTTTGTAGCCACCCTGTAGATGACATGAATTAAACCTTCCTTGATCCCATCTAGAGGAACACTGACAAGCTGTGTGGAGAGGACAGGCTGGCAGAAGTTTGACAGCAGTTCAGTGGAGGGAAGGATTTAATACAAATTGCAGGTTGGTATCCCTTTGCTCCACGTTTGGCCTTGCTCATCTGTACCAGAACCCTCTCTCCTCCAGACCTGCTCCATCCCAGAGAAATGTCTTCTCTGCAAGCTCATTGCACTGGTCCAGCTGTGGGGGAAGTGTGTGTGCAACAGCTCAAATCCTTTGAGTTCATGTGTCTTAGTCGAGGACAGAGTTTAAACCCTGCCTGCTGCAACACATGAATTCGTGTAAGTGCCCTCTGGGTTGGAGCACTTCTGGTGAAATTTTGCAGCTGATGAGCAGAGGGGCTGAGTGACACATCCTCGGTGATGCCACGTGCCTGTGACACAGCAGTGCCTCGGAGCTGAGTCTCTGGATCACCCCTGGGCCACGACTGGGGGTGCCCTTATGTCCCCAGAGGTACGACAACACAATTTAGTGCCCGATGCAGACTCTCACATCACAAGACCTGTGTTCAGGCACAGTGGTGGTGTGTTTGTGCCTGAACTCCACAGCTGTGCCCTCTTCTGTGTGCTCAATATTTGAGGGGAGAACTACAGCTTTCCCAGTGCCATCTGTGGAGCTGCATTTGGCTTGAACTTCAGCTTGAACTAATGTCAGCATTCATCTCTAGGCTTGCCAAGAAAGCTATGCCCATGCCAGGCTTCCTCCACAGGCTGCTCAAAGAAGCGGGACAGGAGCTGGAGGATGCACAGGGGCTTCCCAAGGTGCTGTGTTCTGTACAGGATGGTTTAATTCACCTTTGGGGTTCCTTGCCTTAAGGTACCCACTTGGGGGACACAGCTGTAGGGGATTGCTTGGAGTCATGGCATGAGGGATGAGATGAGTCATTTGGTCTAACCAGTCCTCCTTCCTCCTGCACTGTGTTTTTAAGTGGGAATATTGGTCCTCTAATTCGTGGGGCTCTTCCAAGAGCTCCCCCCTGCCTTGCAGAGAGGACAACAAGCTTAAGACTGGAGGAAAGAGTGAGCAATGGCCATAATGCAAAAAGCATTTGCAGAGTCATTCCCAGGGTGAGAATGGCAGGGAATATCGATCCTCAGGAGCAGCTGGCAGGTGGGAAGCCATGCAGACACGTCCCCTGGGGCACAGGGCTGCCTGCCACATGGAGCGCAGGTCACCTGGCACTATTGATTTGGGGTGCTGTTCCTCTGTGCAGTCACACACAGAGCTCCAGTGCTGCCTGGGGAAAAGGATCTGGGTCCGTGGAGTTAAATGCATCCCTCTCATGTTTTAAACAAGCAAACAAACAAACAAAAAAATCCACCCCTGTCTCTCTGAGTCCTGCCAGGCTGGTAGGCTGAGGTTTCAGCTGGGGACGGGGTCAGAGTATTAAGGGCAGCTGAAGGAATTGCGCTGGCAATCTGAAAATCTCTCTCCTCCCCTCCCCCAGCCCCTAACCCTGTGACAGACCCAGAAGAAGGGTAGAAGAAAGGAAACCTAAGAAGCTGGTGATTACATGTGAAGCCTGGCAGATCTGTAATCCTGGGCTCCCTGAAACACCTGTCTCCTCCAAGCCTGCTCACAGCCAGCCGGGTCTCCTCCCCTCCTCTGCCCCGCACAGGTCCTGCCTTTGCAGGTCCCTGGGAAGCACAGGTTGTTAATCACCCCCTGCCTTTGGCACTGCCCACCAGCCCGGTCTGGGAGGAAGGATTTGGGCAAGACAGCACCCATGGCCCAGAGGTGCAGGTGCTTCATGCCTCCTGGGTTTAAGCTTTTAAATCTAACCTGTCTTTGAGTGCTTCCCCACATCGGTGCCCGGTGGCTGTTTGAGCCTGTTCTCTTGATTACTGCCTTTTTAATCTGCTTCAAAAGTTGTTTCCATTACAGGCTCATGTGTCTTGTTCCTTTCTTTGAGTCGACTGTTCGCTCTCTTGGGGCTTTTCCTTTCACTCTAAGTGCACAGAGTTATAATTTTCTAATGCATTTTCTATTTTCATGTGATACCTGGGAACTCCTGAGCGTGCACCACATTAGTGGGGATTAATAGGAATTTGGTTGTCTTAATCAGGGCAAACTGTGCTCCCAAGTTTGCTGGGTCTTCTGCACTCGTGGCTTTGAGTCCTTCTTCCTTTAAGGCCCCTGTGAAATACCTTTCATCACTTTGTATTACTTGATACAATCATTATCATCATGGATGTGTGTAGTAGGAGCAGGAAAACGAAATCCAGTCCCGAACCCGCCCTTGGAAGGCAAACTGACTTTTATGTTCTTTTCTATTAAAAAGGAAAAAAAAAAAAAAAAG
>VXAU01000283.1:325885-412615 GCA_013399695.1 Formicarius rufipectus
TGGTAGAATGGACAGCCTGGTCTGGTAGAAGGTTTGCTCAATATTTATCTGGCCAAGAAAGAGAGTGAGTGATGCTTGTATGAGCAGTGTCATATTTAAAAGGTGCCTCCACTTAACTGGAGGTCACAGTGTATACTCTCCTTGAGTGGTGGCATCATTTCATAAAAAAGCTTTTTCATTAATTAAAGTCCCTTAACCTTGCATCGTGCTCAGGGTTTGGGACAGCAGCTTAATTTTTTGGATCAATATATATTACCATATTTCCTAGAAAGAAGCTTTCACCCCCTCAATTAGCAGAGAAAAAATAATTGTGTGCATTTAAAAGCATTTTGTGCCCCTAATACCCATTAAGTAGATCAGAGTTGCAATTTGCCCGTTCTTAGGGACTTTTGTCTGTATCAGTTACCCAGAGGAGTGTAAAGCATTGTTTGCTCTCATCCAAATGACATTTCAATAAATGCCAGGGGAAAATGATGATTCTGCACTGCCTTTTTTTATTATTATTTTTTTTAAGGTTGAGAGGGAATAAACTAATGAAAATGCCCCAACCAATGAATCAGGAGTTTTGGCACTGAGATTTCTCCATGGTCTCTGTGTGATCCTGCACAAGTCACTGAAGGCCACTTACAGCTCCTTGCAGCAGGGTCTGGCATTTATTTTTATGTAGCACCCAGGGCCACTGATTTTGATGAGGTTTCCAGGCAGGAACATGGTTATTAATTTATCCTCCAAATTAATGGAACTGGGCAGGAGGGGGAGAACTGTTTTATCTCCAAAACCTTCCCTCGCTTCCAACTTTCAACCCTCTGGGAGGCTTTGAGGCATCGCTTGCCCTCACCATCCTGGGGCACGGCCCTGCAGGTGGACTCACATCCCAGCAAAACATCCTTCTTCCCTCCTGCTGGGCAGGAATTAATATTCTTATTTCAGTCCCTTTGTATGGAAAACCTAAAAATTAATTGCCTGTGCACATGGCACATGAGAGGTGAACAACCAGATGCCCAGGAAAGCACAACAGAATTATTGAGTGATCCTGCTTTAATTAAGTGCATCAGAGAGCTGAGAATGGTGGGGCCCCGTGCCTGATGCCAGTAACATCACTGGGAGGATGTGAAGGGATGACTGCTGCCAAGGGGTGATGGAAGGTACTCAAGGAATAGAGAAAGCTATTTTAATTCTGGCTTCCTTTGAGAAAGCTGGGGCAATAGCCAATAACCATAAAACTACTGGGGCAAAGCTGCAAACTCACCAAGGGCATCCCTCAAGCACTTATGTGTGAGCTCGCTGAAAAAGGAGGCCTTTTATCAGGGAGAGGGGAGCACAACAGACCAGCAGCTGTGAATTCCCTGCCAAAAAGGCTGCAGGCAGCATTTCCAACCTTCTGCTGAAAGTTGTCGCCATCCAAACCACCCCAGAGGAAGGAAACTGGGGACATCCACCCTTTTGAGTCTGTCTCCCTGCTGAGCCACTGATATTGTAAGAGAAATTGGATAAAACAGTTCCCCGTCTGCCTTGGCTCCCGTGATGTGAAAAGGGGGCTGAAACATGGACTCACAGAGTTCTTAAGGTTGGAAAAGACCTTTAAGATCATCAACTAAACTCTTAATTCATGGACTGAAGCAGGTGCTGTTGAAGGTTTCTTGCACAGTCCTCTGAGACCACACCATGATGCTTCCTGTCCTCACTCAGCAGAACACGGGCCACCAGGGTCAAGCTTACCAAATTCATTTCTCTGCGTGACATGTATATTACAAAGGACAAATTCACTGTGGAATTCCCATGGACCACCCAATTTCCAAGGGTATCTTTGGTTCTCACCTCATCTCCCTTGAAAGAAGGGAAGCACCGTGGCCCAAGAAGTTCAGCAGCCCAGAGCTCTTGATGTAAAGAGCTTCAAACTACATTAACGGGAGACCCAAGAGGAAAGGTTTCCTCTTTCTCCGTGTTTGTCCTTCCCACAAGGGGCTGGGCAGTGGCTGAGTGCAGTGCAGCCACCACTGATGGTACCCAGCTGACAGAGGAGTGGGGACACTGGGGTTTCCTGGCAATGCCTCCAATCCTTCTGGAATGAGGAGCCCATCTGCTAAGGATCAGGGGGTGGAGCACAAGTGGGGATACTCAACCTGCTGCACCACGTTTTTTTGCACCCACATAAAGCATCCAGACACCTGCTGGTGGTGGGAGAGAAAAATTGGCCCTTTCAGGAAAAGATACACTTGACTTCTTGCAGGTTCAGCTTTAGGAGAGCACGAGCCACCCTCAGCAGCAGCTGCACCACTGCAGTGCTTACAGAGGGACTCCAAACACCTCGTTTTAGGGAGGTCTTTGCAATGTCTGTGAGCAATGATTCTTACTTGAGGCGTCCTTTCTAGCACAGCCAAAGGATCTTGGCTTGTGTCCAAAGGCATGGCTGTGCTGGTTTTTTCTTCTCAGGATGTCCCCGTGGTCCTTACAGAGATGCTGGGGACATTGGCTGCTCTGCCACCAAGGAGCAGCCTCAGGTATTTGTCCAAAGCAGAAACTGGGTAGTTGTCAATCATTCCAGTCTTTCTGGCCCAGTGGCAGCACACAATCTGTCTCTGCTGGGCAATAAATGAGTATTTCCCCAGGAAATGAGTTCTCATGCCATCTGAGAGGGGCAGCAGATCCCTCTGCCCCTCATTCCTCTCTGTCCCCAGCTCTCTTGCCTAGGTCATTGCTCTGTGCATCTGAAGTGGGCTGAACAACGATGCTTTTGGGGTCTGCCACCCAAAGAATGACCAGAAATGGGTTCTAAGAAGTCCCATAATTGTATCACTTCTTCAGTTTTAAGTCTTAGGGCATGGACTGAACATTCTAGCAAACTCATGCTGTATTTACAGCCACTGGGATTTTTTTTTTTTTTTGTCACATTAATCTGTTCTGGCCTCACAAGAGTTCCCAGCCACTCTGCAAAGGAGAGGAAGGACAGATCACCCACCCAACTACACAGGTCCCAGGCTAAGGTGACCCACCTGGAGTTACCAGTATGGCTCAGACATGAGGGAGTGGCAGGATTATTGCTGCTGATAGTCCAGCATTTAAAGGTGGCTACAGTGTTTTAGCCCTGGTTTCCACACCTCTGCAAACACATCACTGCCATGGAAAATGAGCCTGGGGATCCCAGAGGCAAAAGTGCTGACAAAGAACTCCAAAGAAATCAGAAAAATCAGTGATCCATGGCAAAGTCCTTCAAGGACGTTTGTGGGATTATTTCTCAGTGTGTGCACCAAGCACACAGTGAAATTGTGGGAATGGCTCCCTGGAAAAGTCGAGGCTCCTTCACTTGGTTATTATGAACAATCTGCAGAAGAGATGAGGACACACCTCCAAAAGTGTTGTTGAGCTCCTGGGCTATTTACACGTTCCACTAACCTTCTGAGCTGTGTGACTGCCCATGATTCAGCAGCTGGGACAGGTCTGTGCTCCCCACAGTAGACACGCCTGTATTGTCACACCAGTGGCTGTTTTTGTACCGAATTTTGGGACAGCCAGAAGAAATATCTGGTACTCAGAGAGGTTTGCAAGGAGCTGACCGTACTACAAGAGAACCTCCACTGATCCTTAGATGCTGGAGGATGTTCTGTTAAACCCCTTCAAGTGCAAGAGTTGCACTTGAATCTATAAAGTTGTTCTTTGACTCACAGGATCATTAAGGCTGGAAAAGCCCTCCAAGATCATGGGAGTCCAACTGCTCCCCCAGCACTGCCAATTCCACCACTAAACCATGTCCCTAAGTGCCACACACACACGTTTTTGAAAATATCCAGGATTCTATGGAAGATGAAAATAAACTTAATTTAGGATTTAGAAACAATGGAGGTCAGACTTCAAGTTTGGACCACACTGAAGGAAAAGAAAATACAGATTATCTCCATGTATCATCATAACTGAAACCTCAAAGGTGCTATCAAGTCTAGGTGGAGTTACAGCAGAAAGGCTGGGAATGGCTTGTGAACGGAATAACAAAGAGCTGCAAGAGAGCAGGAAAAACTGAAAAATAACTGTGAAATGGTGGAGATTCTGGCACATCCAGCATAGTATTTTTACGAGCCAGAGTGGGAGCCTTTGGGCAGTATTGGGGTTGTGGCCAGACAGGACAGTAGAGTTCAAAATTAGGAGCATCTCAGGGTCTTCACTGAAACTGGATCCCTTTTTTACACACATGTAACTAGATGACCTTTAAGGTGCTTTTAATCATTCTCTGACTCACAAAGCATGTACAGATAGAAAGAAACCACACCTCTTTAACCCTGTTCCTTGCCTTCACATGCACATGCTCTCAAACTTGTGCATGAAAACACAGGGACTTTGTGGACTCTCTGGAAAAAAATATAGATATATAAGAAACAATGATGGATGGATCTCCACTGAAGACACCTTGCAGGACAGCCCTAATCACAACATATGTGCCTTTGCTGTCCCACTCCAGGGTGGTGGCCCAAGCCTAGCACAGGATCTCAGTGCCTGGAGGTACAGAGGTGATCATCTGGGAAAGATTAGCTCCAGCCTAGCCAAGCAGAAAGTGAGCAGCCATCGACAGCATCTACAGCAAACTATCCCTCTGCCTTTTTATGTGCCCACAAAGTTACAGGAATTCTGCACTGCTCCTTTAATCTTTATGGCATTCTGCTGTTTCTGTGGTGTGCGTAAACTTGCAGTCTGTTGGTAACAACACAGGAGCTCAGCGTGGTCTACTCTCTGTCTGTATATACAGGCACAGTGTTGCTCTCAGCATGCAGAAGGAATAAATTCTGGAGTGATTTTTCAATGCTGCCTTTATGAGCTTCCAGGAGAAAAAAAAAGGAAAAAAACAACCCAAACTTAAAAACTGATAAATAATTTATTTGGATGAAATTGCTGTCTACTCTGTTGAATGGTAGACCTCAGCTAGCCCAGCCTGCACTTGGGATCCTGGATGTCATTGTTTCTTATTATATCTATATTTTTTTCCAGAGAGTCCACAAAGTCCCTGTGTTTTCATGCACAAGTTTGAGAGCATGTGCATGTGAAGGCAAGGAACAGGGTTAAAGAGACGTGGTTTCTTTCTATCTGTACATGCTTTGTGAGTCAGAGAATGATTAGGGTCGGAAAGCACCTTAAAGGTCATCTAGTGACATGTGTGTAAAAAAGGGATCCAACCCTCTGTTTTGGATGAAATCCAGCACAAATGATGGATTCATGGCATGTCTCTTCAGAATAAGGCTGATCACTGGTGGTCAGCAGAGTCCCTGGGGAGCTTTTGTTTTCATCCTAAAAAAGCTTTATAAATGTGCCAGATGAACTGTGTCCTCTTTGTATATACATGTGTGCAAACACGTGTGGGGTTTGTGTAGTTGACCATAATAATACGGTTTTGGGTGTTTATAAAATTAGCACATTCTAAAGGAATTTTAACACACAGCACAGTATATGGAGTGCTGGATGTTAATACATGTCTAACAACAAGGCATTTGACTATGCTGGCATAATGTTACATAGTGTAATAGGAAAAAAAATCAAACCAAAAACAGAAGGGAGGGGAAGTAAAAAGAACTAATCTGTGTGTTTTTCTTGAGGGTCTGCCTTAGAACAAAAGAAGTGATATTCAGGGTCATCTTCCCAGTTTGTTGGAGCTGTTGAGAAGCTAAGGTTACCTAGAATAGAGTCACAGGATGGTTTGGGTTGGAAGGGACCATAAAAATCATCTCATTCCAACCTTCCTGCCATGGGCAGGGACACCTTCCATTAGACCAGGTTGCTCAGGGCCCCATCCAACCTGCATTAGCAACCAGGGTGCTGGCCTGGACTTTAAGAAACCAGGCTTCCTACAGACCCCGAAGGTAAATAATTTCTATTTTCTGTCTTGGTCAGTTTGATGTCCAGGAGATCACTGAATTTCATTTCCAGTGCCTTGAGGTTCCTTTCTCCCTGAATTTTCTGCCACTCTGGTCCATTTAGATGTGGGCCAGAATGTCTTTTACTGCATGTCTGCAGCAGGGCTGTGGTGGGTTTACCTTGGCTGGACACCTGGTGCCCACCAAGCAGCTCTATCCCTCCCCTCCTCAGCAGGACAGGGGGAGAAGATAGGATGGAAGTGAACTTGTGGGTCAACATGAAGGCATTTTAACAAACCAAAAGCAAGGGTTATGTGCAGAAGGGAAGGAAAACGAAAGAGTCATTCTCTATTTTCTATCAACAGAGCCACTTTCCAGAAGGTAGGACTTCAATATGTGTAGCAGTTCCTCTGTAAGACAAACACTTTACCAACAAATACCACCCCTCCTCATCTTCCTTGTTTTTATTACTGAGCAGACACCATATGGTTTGGAACGAGCCTTTAGTGAGTTTGGGACAGCTGTCCTGGCTGTGTCCCCTCCCAACATCTTGCCCCAGCTTACTGGTGATGGGGGAGATGCTGGAGAGACAAAGCTGATGCTGTGGCCAAAGCACTGGTGTGTTACCAACACCTTCCCATGTGCCAACACACAGCAGAGCACTGCGAGGGCCGTGGGGGGAAATAACTCCATCACAGTCGGAGCCCACTAGGAGGGCACGACACAGTGGGATTCTTCTCTCAGCAAGGCACTCTTGCCATATAAATAAACCAGCACAGATAAACGATCACTTTGCCACTGGGCTCATTTAACGGCTGATGCTTAAATGAAACAACCCACAAATTCACGCATGTGAAAGAGCGCGCTGGGAAAAGCAACGCCTCAGCTCTCGCCTTGCTAATTCCAGCAGCTCTGCTTTGCACTGGCAAAGAAACCCGGGAAAGGAGCAGGTCTTAGGGAGATGAAACTCCGGCTAGGGGGAACAGAAGAGAGGGGAATAGGGCTCTGGCTTGCTATTTCCCGAGATTGTTGCTGCCCGTGGCTCAGGCACGTTCTGTGGGATTACCATTTCCAAGCGAGCCTGGATCTGTATTTCCCTTAACGTGCCCCGGCTGCTTGTCCTGACCTCTCTGGTGCTGCCGATTACCTCAGCCCTGCTTCCCCTCCTTTCTGATCGAATTACTAAAGCACACACTGGAGTCTCTTGGCTCAACAAAATTTAATGACAGTGACAACAGAGCAGGATAATAAAGATAAATCAGGTGCTCCCAGGAAGGAAAGATGAAGTAAGAACAGAGTGAGTTAGAAGGATGCACCCTGAAGTGACCCTGGCAAGCGCACGTTCCTCATCGTCCCTTTCATCTCCACGTTTGTTTTCTGCTTTTTGGGGTATTGGACAGGGAAGAGCAGAGGGGACTGAGGCACTAGAGATTTCTGCCTTGGGCACACATTTGCTGGGGAATTTAGGGCACATCACCACCTGTTCAGCATGTCCTCCCCGAGGCTGTCAATTGAGAACAGACCAGAAGCCTTCCATTAGGCACACTAATGAAGGTGTCAGCGCTGGGGTTTTCATCTCATCCCTCGGCCTTTATACCAATGTGATCTGCACAGTAAAGGGAAATGGTCTCTATGAAGGAGCACCTTCTTTCTCAGTGCCTATAAATCCCTGGGCACACCAAATCATGCTGATGCAGCCTTTATTTGATAAGCTTTTCTCTTGGAAGCCAATGCAAGCAGGCTTGTGTCTTTGTCTGCAAGGAAACCATGCCTGGCAGGAGCTCTGTGAGAGCTTGGGGCTCGTGTCTAACCTTGCCCAGCAGCTAAGCTTGGATGAGGTACATAGGGCTACATTCAGAGTGTGATGGGCACAGAGGGCATCCCATCTCCCAGGTGCAGAAGAGATCGTTGCAAACTGGATCTGAGCTTCACACCTCACTCAGACCTCAAATGAGAAACCAGCTCCTGGGGCTGCAGTAAATGTGCCCCACTTCCTTCTCCTCCCTGCTGAAAACAGAGCCTGGAGTGTCTGTGACTACTGAAATTTCTTTTCTGACATTCACCATGTTTCCAGTTGAAGAGCATTTCCTTTTTAATGATAATTCCTGGGAAGAGAAAAAAAAAAAAGCCCAAAAAACATCCTTTAATTGCGATCTCATTCCTCGCCTCTCCCCTCCCACCAGGTTGTTAAATGTTTGCTGCACTGATCTAAACAGCTGAGCACGACACAGTGAGCTGTAGTTGAGCCCTCCTGCAAGCTCAATAAACTTAATGGACATCTTCAAGAACTTTAACTGGGAAGATTTAGTTCCCGAAGAAGAGGGAAACAAACACCCAGAGCAGCTTTGTCTGCCTGTTGTCCCTCATTTTGCCAGAAACAGCTGCTCACGCTGGGATTAGCTCAGAGGTTTGTACCGAGCAGAGGCTGACTCACAAGAACAAAACCAGGAGATCATTACATCGCAGTGCAGGCTCCAACTGCTTCAGGCTGCACAGGGAGAGAGAAAATTAACTGGAGTGGGAGCTCAGTCTGCAGAAACGCTGCACAACTTCTGTGCGTGACAGACGAGCTGGAGAAGGGAGAACCTCCACTCTGCAGGGTGAGCAACCGTGTTGCTCCCACCTGAGGGATGGAGGAGACGGCTGTCACACTCCCTTCATGGAGCCCATTTGTTCAGGATTCATGGGAGGGAGTTGCTCAGAACAGGAGGAACAAAATCAATTGTTTTGCAAAGACCTTGCTTAGGCCGAAATTCCACATCACTGCAGACACTGAGTGTGGGGAACAATCTCCCCATCCTCTCAGGGGAGGTGGCAGTGTCTTCACCCTCACATGAATTTCCTTTTGGAGGATAATCTCTGGGTTAGTTTAGGGGTATTGGCTTCCATACCTCAGTGGAAGGTGACCCTGCCCATGGCACGGGGTTGACAATGAGATGGTCTTGAAGTCTCTTCCAACCCAAACCATTTCATGATTCTGTGAAAATGGGTGGCCTGGGTTAGAAAGTCATGTTGGACTGATTGTAAGGGCTGGTGAAGAAAACGGGTAGAAACACAAGGACTCTTCATCCTCAGCTTATTATTGCCATAAATAAGGATCCAGCATCCTTCTACCCAACAGGACAATTTAATATGACATGCAATATCAGAGGCAAGAGAACAGCTACTGCTTCAGCAACAGCTTGTTTTCTTTTAATAACTTATTTTCTAACAGTGAGCAAAGCTCTGGGGGGGATGAGAGGAAAGCAGGAGGTTAAAAGGTTGCTTGGACAGTCTTTCACATTAAATCTGTGCTTTCAACTCAGGGGCTCCTCTCTGCTCATCCTTTTCAGAGGACAGCTTGTGGTTGGAAGCAGCTCTACAGATTGTTCTTATAAGTCCTGAGTAGCCCACAGGGCTTGGCCAGACAGGATCTCCCCCCCTAGTTTAATGCTGATGTGAACTCAGGGTCACCTTTCTCTGTGTTTCTGCCTTTCAGGGCAGGACTTCCACCCCCCTTGAGCCCTGTAGCATAATAAACAATGACCCGAAATGCTCAGGAAGCCCATTCCTCCATGGGTAAGTCATCATTGCCTTGAAGCAGAGCAGTCTGCACTTCCATCAGGTACTGATGGTTGCTGCTAAGTCTTTTTTTTTCCCCCTGTATTTTTTTTTGCACTACCCATCATATAACTCAGTATTGTCATGACCTGATGACTGAACCACAAAGCACCAAAATCCATGGGAATGCCCACTGACAGCAAGACCTAGACCTCCTGTATCAGGGTTATCTTGCACCTTGGTTGACTATAATTAGTGCTCCTGAAGTTCAGGATATCCTTCCATATTGGCCAAAGACCTGGAGTTGTGTTTTAATACTCACCCTCACCAGTTCTGCCTTGCAGGAACCACCTCTTTCTTTTCCGGTGGGAAAGCAGATGAAAGTTTGTGTTTCCCTTCTGTTAAGTCACAAAGTGCTATTTTGGGTACCTTCCAGAATGAATTCATTGTCATCATGCAGAGTGAG
Source organism: Formicarius rufipectus (assembly GCA_013399695.1). NCBI lineage: Eukaryota > Metazoa > Chordata > Aves > Passeriformes > Formicariidae > Formicarius > Formicarius rufipectus. Next base: position 335,726 of record VXAU01000283.1, read on the forward strand.
GACAATGTAAGACTCTGCCATGTGCTGTATTGATCCCTTGACTTGAGTAGTTGGTGTATCGAATCCCCCTGCTTTTCTAATCTAATTAATGCAAGATAAATACTCCATGCTGGGGCCTGGAGTCACGTTCTAAGAGTAATCAGGGAGTGGGACTGATTAAAACCAGAAGGCTTCAAGGATAATTTATGGCCTACTTGACACTGCTGGCAGGTTGGGGTATTTTGGAGGGCTCTGTGTGGTCTGTGGCTCAAAATTGGCTCAGTGTCAAAATTCTTTCTCATCCCTCAGTATGATGGCTTTAGGCTTGAAGGGGTCTAATCTCTGGGGTGAGACAACTGTGAAGGTCAGGACATCTGGTTTCACATCCCGCACCAGTGGGACACTGTGCCAGAAAGGCAGGTGAGACACTTCATCCGTGACCCTAAGAAAATCACCACATGTCATGGTTTGATAAAAATATACAGCACCAGACATGTTTAGAAATCTGTTAGGAAAGAGAAATGAATTATTGAGATGTAGCTCAGTTCCAGTTTGTCCCTTTTTCAATCGAGATCTTGGTGTTTCAAGAGAAGTGAATGCTCTGGATGGATGGGTGTAACTGGACTAGGGAAGGGGATAATGGTGATTCATGTTACATGCATGAATTAATTAACTCACCCCCACTATGAGGTAAGTAACTTAATTACTGCTGTGATCAAGAGGGAAAAGAGGCAGCGGGAACTTTCATGGCCAAACAAGGAGAGTGTGTGCTGCAGGTGGGGTGAGCTCCTGGGGATGAATTTAGTTCCAGTCACCTCCTAAGGTAGGTCCTGTCCCATGTGGGAGGACACCTGGCAGGGTGGATTGTCACAGAGGATTCATCTCCCCAATGCTTTGTGTTGTCCTCCATCTGTAGGAGCTCTTACAACATTCTGGTCAGATGATGTTCATCCCTCCACCCCCTGAAGAACATCTGAGCGTAGGATCACCTCCTGCAGGCCCTCTCTGAGCCCGGGAACACACTGCAACTGAGAGCAGGCAGGCTGTGGAGGAGAAGTGGGGAGGGGAAGGGTGGAAATCCAGTGCAGTCCACGGAGAAACTGGTCTTGGATGTCTCTGAGGTCCCCCAAATTGATTGACCACTGTGAGATGAGGGAAGGCGTGGTGAGCACTGAGGGCTGAGCCAAGCTCCATCTGCCCTGATTGCAATTACTCCGTGGTTGGAATGGCATGAGCGTTTTCCCAGGGAATAGGGAGCACGGGCACAGGGTCACTGATGGGAATGGCAGGGCCATCTATTCCACGCCCTTTCTGTTGCATATACGTTGTCCCAGGCGAGAGCACAGCGGATCCAGCCAGGGGAAGGCAAGGGCAAGTTCAGCAGCCAGATGTAATTGCATTTTCCTCCACAATTGCCTCCAGGGCTGAACCAAGGCCCTCCCGTGCCTGTCTCTCTCCTCACAATGCATCATAGAGAATTGGTGTAAAATCCAGTTAAAAGGCCACTCCCGGGTCTCAGCTGCTGCAGTGCAAATTGAGGGTGAATTTCTCCTTTTCTGAACATGCCTGATGTGTTTTGTCATCCAGCCCCATATGGCCGGGTGGGATTTCTCCTCTCTCCTTGGTCCTTGGACTCTCATCACAGCCCCTGTAGCTGCTTGTGAGCTCTTTCTGAGCAAGGCTGTACTTGAGGCTCCTTGTTTTACAGCAGTGTCATTACACAAAGATTTCTCTTCCTACACATGTAAAAGGGAGCCCGAGATTGATGGAGTGTTGGAGTGGATAATCACAAATCCAGCTGCCCCGAGGTAGCTGAGAACAGAGATGGTGCAGGGCAGGGGGAAAAGGGTAGTGGAGCCTGAGGGAGCTTTGTAGGGTGCATTTATCACACTGTTGGCAGAGAGGTGCAATTTATATGGACGGAGCATAAATCCTGTTGGAGTTGCGCGACGCTCCGTATGGGCAGCTGAGCACCCGGGTCTGCTGTGATGCTGGAAGCTGGAGGCTGAGGTGGTGCTGCCGTGGGCATCCTGCTCTTCTCTGGCTCTTCCTCTGGCTTTTCCTGCACTTCCTCTTCTTCCCTTTCACCTCTTGGTATCCCCCTTCCTCTGCCCAGGCTTGTGCAGCAGGGCTGGCTCTGCGGAGGGGAGTGTAGGGGAGCAGGAAGGGCATTTTCCTGTGCTCTGCTCAATGTGACACACCTCTGAATCTGCTGTAGAACCTCTGCTTTCTCCTCTCCCAGCCCTTCTCCTGGAGCAGGTTCTTCTCTGGGGGTTGCTTACTAAAGGCTTCATAGAATCACAGAATGGTTTGGGTTGGAAGGGACTTTAAAGATCATCCTGTTCCAACCCTCTGCCATGGGCAGGGACACCTTCCACTGGGCCAGGTTGAACACTTCCAGGGGTGGGGCAGCCACAACTTCTCTGGACAACCTGTGCCAGAGCCACACCACGTCTGAGTAAAGAGTTCCATCCCAATATCTCATCCATCCCTGCCCTCTGTTGTTTTAAAGCCATTCCCTTTGTCCTGTCCCTCCAGCCCTTGTCCCCAGTCCCTCTCCAGCTCTCCTGGAGCCCCTTTAGGCTCTTCAAGGGGCTCTCAAGTGTCCCTGGAGCCTTCTCTTCTCCAGGTGAGCCCCCACCAGCTCTCCCAGCCTGTCTTCGTGGTTGTCATGATGCCACAACAGGCAGTGTTGAGAACATTTTCTAGCAGAGAACTGGGAAAGGACCTCATTTTGCTTGTCCCCAGGCCATGAAGGGCATCTCCATGTAATGGCATTTTCTGAGCCTGTTTGTGCCACAAGCACCCGAGGTCCAACGAGCTGGTGGGTTTCAACCCCCAGTGCATGTTTACACCCTGCCCTACCTCATGTAGCCCCAGAGGCTGGGGCTGGTGTGTTTTGGGGATTCTTGGGCCGTTTTGGGTTAGGGAACAGCTGGAGTAAAGCTCTTACTGCCTGTCCAGGGATGGTTTACTGGGAATAAGGTTACTGTCACACTGGTTCTTACTTGGGTGCTTGCATGTCCGTGCCCTCCCCAACAATCTGCAGTGCATACTTCCCTACATATATTATTTTTCCTCTTGCCATCTGCTGAGAAGGCTTGTCTACTTCATAATGCAAAAATTTCTTTTTGGTCTTATGTTTTGGAAGAGGGAATAGTAATTTCCCCAGTATTTTGTCCCTGTCATTGTCACTCTTCCCTGGATTTCAGCCATCCTTTGTGTCCTCCGGTTTCCACTCCCAATTTACAACCACAAATTTGTTATTCTTTGAGAATCTGCAGACACAGACACGGAGGGGCCTTAACAATTTGGAATAAGCCTTGGAAATGAAATAGTAAATAGAGACACTCCTCCCTTTCTCACACATACTACGTGTTGCTCCAGCAAATGTTGAATAAATCACCGAGCTATGCTGTAATAAATCTTTCATGAGATTAAGGACCATCTGAACTGCAGTGATTGTGTGGGGAATGTATAAATTTCACATGCAGATATAGAGCAAAAAAAGAGAATCTTTAGATTAGTTATTAACTTTGGAAACACTTGATGAGTTTTGATTCATTAAGTGTTTCAAAGTCTTGTTAATTTAATAAGTACCGATGAGGCTGTAATGTAAGACAACAATCTGTAATTTGGAGGGGGGAAATAATAAAGTAGTCATTACACAGCAGAGTGTTTAATCAAAGAATGTGGAAACTTGCAGTTTCACATTAATTTGAAAAGGTTGGAGATTTAAAATTAATATTAGCTCTGACACAGGGAGTCTTTCTCTATGAGCAGATAGGGCTTATATAATTACTTAGAACAGAATTAAAATGCCTGTAAATTTAATGGCTTTACCTCTTTAACTGGATCCCCAGGCTCTATAGGTAGAATAGAAAGAAGGTAGAATAGAATAGAATAGAAGACTGAACCAGTTCTGGTGCTTCAAATCCCTGAGAAAAACTCACCTGTGGAATTTCGGCAGCAGATCTCACACTTCAGGATTCTTCTGGTGTCCTGTGCTTGAATGGCAAGAGCTCCCAGGAAACTGAGGCATAACAAGGAAAACTCAACTAACCTTCTCTGCTGTGGAAACATCTCTGGTTGCCCAGAGAAGCTGTGGCTGGCACTTCCCTGGAAGTGTCCAAGGCCAGGTTGGACAGGGTTTGGAGCAACCTGGGCTGGTGCAAGGTGCCCCTGCCCATGGCAGGGGTGGGATGGGATGATTTTTAAGATCCCTTCCAAGCCAAACCTTTCTGTGATGGTTCTATGATGACTTCCGTCTGACTTGTTACCTGAGGTTCCACGGACAGCGGCTGGAGAGACACAGTTACTTCTATGCTGGGACCCATCTTAGACAGAGGATTCCACTAATCCTTCCCTGGAATTTTCCAGGTCTCTGTGCTATCCAAGGAGGGAGCATGGACAGCTTGTTTACATGTAGCTGCTGGCATTTCACGCCTTGAATTTAACCCACAACTGCAAGTCCATGTTTGTGTCTCTCTGTGCTGTGAGTGTGTGTTTGTAGGATGGAGAAGTCCAGGTGGACATTCCTGCTGAGTGTCCTGCTGCAAGACAAAGAAACCAAGTCATATACAGGCATTTCTGGAGCCAGGGCAGTTGGATGCATTCTTAAAGCTGTTGATGCTTCACATTTTTCCTGGGCAAGCCCCATAATTCTAAGCCTTATTATTTTACATTTCTCCTTATCCTGGTAGAGTCCAGCCTCCCCATGACTCTTCATTTGGTGTGGTTATGTGGAGGACAGGGTGAGGACTCTGCAGCTCAGCAGTGTGGGAATGATGGTCTGACAAGCAGCAGGAGCAGATAAATGTGATTTAATTTGTCCTCTGTCTGGACTCAGCTTAGGTAACCAGGACAAATCTGTCCAGACACAGTTTGTCACTCTGTAAGTGTCTGTCCAGGCTTTCTCCTGTTCAAGGGCAGGCAAAGCAGAGGGGCAGTTGCCTCAAACAGTGAGAAGCTGCTGGGAAAGCCAGTTGGGATTCAGGTTGGAGCAGGCTGGAAAGCCGGACTAATTAGATGGATCTCAGGCCTGCGTGGGCTCAGCTTTGCTTTGCTGCTGCTGCTCGTGTCCCTTGGGACTCCTGGGTATGGAAAAGAGCTGACTTTGGGAAATCAAGGACAGAAACCCCATCCAGTTTGCAATGCTCTTTCACTCTGCTTCCAGAATGCGAATCATCCGCTCTGGTCTTTGGGTGAAAAGGGTTTTTTCCCCTCTGCAGAAACTCCATGTGTTTCTGCCCTCCCTGGGATGAAGATCTTCCTTGTAGTCTAGAACGAGAAAATCCTGGACAAAACAAAACTGGCATGTTTGAAGGAGTCTGTTAGTCAGTTTGGAAGGGAAGAGTTTATGTTTTTTTGTGGGTTTCCACCACTTTGGAGAACAACCACCCTCTGAAGACATTTTCCTGCATCTTGGATGAATATTTCATCTTGCCAACTATGGGCTGAAGAGAAGCTGGCTTTCCCCTCTCTGATGTATAGCGGTTCATTTATTCCCCTTCCTTGCAGGAGACTAAAACTATTATTTCCTTTAAATAGCACTTGAATCATACTCATTGTTGCTTTAATGTCATTTTGGTAAGGGGAGGGGAAAACACCCCCAGAAATATCTGAATTTCACTGTAATGCCACTTCAGAGATTTATTCTGAGGACTGACAGACGCGACAAGGGAAAATTTGCTTAGTATACATTTTTATCCTAACTTTACTCCAGCACAGCTGCAACCCAGTTTTTTGGCATTATTTCCTGTGCCCACTGAACACTTTTGTTCTGTATTTTTGATCCACTTTCCATTGGTTGCACCTTTGGATTGACAGGTCATACTTTTAAACGATCCCTGTTCTTAATAGTTTTTTTCTTATATGCTTTCATGGCACCAGGAGATGAATAATGATAAGGAAGCAAAGGCACCTAATATTTATAAGAGTATTGCAAACTGTGTCCTCAGGTGGTTTTATGCTCAGTAGAGAGACTTATTTTGGGGTGAATAGTAGTTTCCAAATATATCTCCATTAATGGATGAACCATTTGTGAGTTCTGCAGATTTTTCCACGGGAGGGAAAAAACCCCCCAAAAAAAAAAAAAAAAAACCAAAAAAACCCCCAAAAAAAACAAAGAGAAGAAAAGGAGATTTTGTGAGAATAACTGAATGTGTGATTTTTACAGCACTCCCTCCATGTGGGGATGCACTTTGTTCTTCCCGTGCTGACTATTAATTCCATGCAATGGTCAGGTAAACTGGAGGGCAGGCAGCGTTCCGTGCTGACCCACAGCATCACACACTGCTCAGGTCCTGCCACATGATGGACCAGTGGATAGGGAGGGAAAAGGAGAGGGATGAGATGAATTGTCATGAAATCCGTCGTTTCTCTTTGCCAAAAATCATGAGCTCTCCCGTGACAATGGAGTGGGAATGAAAGGACTGGCTTTGAAAAGGAAAGTAGAGGTAGCAAAAAGGTACAAAAGCCTGTAATGATCCCGTAATGATCCTGAAAACAGGGGAAAAGGTTGATGTAGGGGAGGAAAGATGAAGCTGATTATACGTGAAGGGTGTTTGATCAGAAAACCGGTGCAGAAAGAGCCCTGGAGGGGACCAGAGTTTGGGATCTGTGTGCATGCACATCTCGGGGTGTTGGCATGTGTGTACAGACACCTGGTTGAGCAGCAAGTTGTTACAGAGGTTATTTTGAGGTTGGAAATGATAATTTGATTTCTTCTGCTGGTCTAAATTTTTTTTTGGGGAGGGGTGCAAAAAAACAGAAGAGTATCCTGGAAGTGAATAGAGTGAACTCTAGCCACAGAGTTTGATCTTATCTGAAACTGAGTTATTTGAATCTTGTCTGCACAGCCAAATGGTCAGAGCTAAAATGGCAAAGCCCAGAGTTGAGAAACTGAGTCAAATTAAAGGAAAGAAGGGAAGAAAGGTCTTGGAATGCTACGCTGGCCACCTGCAAGCTTTGATGATTTTTTTTTTTTGAGCCTTAAAAAAAATTATAGAAGTTCCTGTTTAGACAGAAAAGATAAGAATAGCTTAAAAAATGTTACAGTAGTGCAAAACACTTTTCCCATTTACCCATCTCCATAAATTCATCAGTGAAAATCCATTAGTAAAAATGAATGATGGTGTGCATGGAAAGATATTTTCAGTAGCAGATACCAGAGTATATCACAGGGTGAAGATAAAGAAAAAACAACTTCCCTGGTTGTTTTGGAAAGCTCTAGTAGCTCAGTTCAGAGCCTACTTCAACCTAAGCTCGTGTGATGTGGGGTGAGTGAAGTCCTCACTCCGAGACTACTTCAGGATGAAATCTCATTCCTTTAACCAAACTATTTGTGTCCCTGACTGCTTTTTATCATCACCACAAAGGTCCAGTTTCAGGGAGGGATGGACAGTGGTGAAGTTGCCCAGGGCTGTGTTTTAACACTGCAGAAAGGAGGAGAAGCTCTGATCTTCTCAGTGAAGAGGTGGCGGGAGGAGCCCTCAGGTGACAAATGACAGCTTTTGGTGATGGAGAGTTTCCCAGGTCATGTCTTCATTGACTTGGGGCATGTCATGGTTCAGGGACCCCTCACACAGTGGGGAAAGTAAGTGGAAGGAGAGGGCTGGAAGCACTTGTATGTGCCTGGGAGAGAGAGAGAGAAGGAGAGAGAGAGATGGATAGATAGATAGATAGATAGATAGATAGATAGATAGATAGATAGATAGATAGATAGATAGATAGATAGATACATAGATACATAGATACATAGATACATAGATACATAGATACATAGATACATAGATAGATACTTAGACAGACAGGGAAGTCTTGCAGCTTCTCCACAGGAAGGGTGCTCTCACCTCAGGATGCTGAGGGATTCATGCAGCACACAAACCATCAGGTGTAGCCAAGAGCTGTAAATCACCAGGAGCTTTCAAATCCACCATTTCCCCACCACCTTCCCAGGAGGGGTGGCCCAGCCCATTTCTTGGCAGTCTGAGTGCAGGAGCTGCCCTTCTCTCTCACAGCCACAGACGTGGATCTCTGACTTTTGGGGGAGCAGCCTGAGTTGGCCAGAATGGGGGACAAGGACACTGTTGGTGCTCTGTGGTGGCCATGCCATGGATTCTGGGATGCTGTGATGAGTCAGGGAGCAGCTCCTGATGGAGCTGCTGCTCCTGGGAGTATTTGCAAAGCAGAGGCTGGCCCGGAATTAAGTCCATCTGTTTCAGAAACAGGGATTGTGCCGCCCGTGGCATGTGATGCCAGGGATTTCACACCAAGCTGAGCAGTCCTGCCTCACTTTCCAAGAAACTCCACAAGCCATTGCAGGACAGCTGTCCCAGAGGGAGCAGCCTGCTGCCTGCTGGACAGACACATGGACCTGGCCAGGCTGCCAGGTGGTTTCCTTGAGCAGACCCTGCAGGAATTTCTCAAATCCCTCTCTAGTCCCAAACCATATTGGACATACCAACTGTGAGAACTTTAAGGGACGGTAAACAATTCAGCCTGCTGCTCTCCAGTGCTGCCAGACCCTGGTTGTCTCTGCAACCAGCAGAGAAAAGTGAGAATTCTCTTCAAACCAGCTACCATTTCTCTTCAAACCATTTGTCTCTTCTGATGCTCCTCTGATCCTTTAAACCTAAGAGAACTGGCTCCCTCTGTTCCACGACTGTTCCTCTCTGTTCACTGTACGAGGAGCCAAAGTCAGGTATTCCAGCGTAACTTCCATCTGAGTGGGTCCCCACTCTCATTGAGCTGGATTTTGGGTGTCTAACTGTGGCTCAGACAGCACATTTTTGGGGCTGATATCCTACAGTTGCTCCACCACCCTCTAAAGTGGTGCTGAGATGCCACAAGTTGTCAGATGGAATTCTGTCATGGATTGTAAGATGCCATAAGACCATAGGATGGTCTTATTTTTGTGGATTAAATATCATCCATGGCATACCTGGTGAAATCCCTGACTAAGCCTGCATTGTCAGGGTTTACCAAACAAGCTGTGTGAAACAACACTCAGTTCCACCCTATTCTGCTGAAAATCCTGCTTGAACACAGAGATGTGCAGTGATGGGTCCTACAGAAGAGCCCCCTTTTTCTTGCCCAGTAACTTTTAAATATTCCAGGCAACAATCTGGAAATATTCTGGTTATTCAAATCTGACCCAAAAACTGAGCCTGATTTATTCAATTTAGAGTCGATCTGATAAAAGGTGGCAATTTGATCCATTATGTTCTCTCATGTTAATGTTTTACACACAAAGACACAGATAGAGAGGAGCAAGACATGGGTTGGAGGGGGTTGGTGAGATGAGATGGGAATTGGACCTACATAGTCTGGGTTCTTACGTATGTTCCTGTAGTCAGTGCCAAAAAAGGTACTTTCTAACAGCAGAACATCAATCCTTCAGCCACTCTAGAAAATGAACACTTTTGGGAGGTGAGGGATGAGAGGGAAGTGGGACAACGTGCATTACCAGGGTAGGGTGACCACCCAGCTGCTCTGATTGTGTTCACAGCTATGGCTTTTCTTAAAAGGGACCCATTAATTATTTCCTTTTTTTTGTAATTATGCTTTTATTCATCTTCCCTGTCCTCCTCTCTCCCTCCATTGCTCATATCACGTTTTGGAAGGAGTGAGACAATGACTGAGGGCTCAGTGTTCCTCATGCACACAGAGCTTTCCAGGCTGCTGCTTTTGCCATCCACATCCTGGAGATTAGATGCAAGATGGATCTTCTTTTCTCTGACTTGTTTGACAAACTTAATGTGCAGCTGCATAAAATATTTTCCCTCCAGGCAGTGGAAATGTCATGCTGTGTCTCTGTTGGTGACAGGGGCATATTGAAAGAGGGTATTTCTTACCAGGCAGCATTTTAGGGGAGTCTCTCCTATGAATTAGCCCTGTATCCCCCTGCATGGGGCACTGCATGGAATGTGGAGCACCCTGCACACCCAAGGGACACAGCACTGTCTGTAATGTGCATTTGAACATTATTATTATAAAATTCATGTGACTGAAGCACACACCTCGATCTAGACTGAAAACAGAGCCTCTGCTATGAAGGTGGACAGAGAGAGCTGAGGTTGCTCAGCCTGAAGAAGAGAAGGATTTGGGGAGACCTTAGTGCCCATTCCAGTGCTCAAAGAGGTTCCAAGAGAATTGAAGAGGACTTTGGATAAGGACCTGGAGTGACAGAGTAAGGGAGAAGGGCTTCCCATTACCATAGGGCAGGGTTAGATTGAATATTAGGAAGAAATTCTTGGCTGTGAGGGTGGGGAGGCCCCTGCACAGGCTGGGCAGAGAAGTTGTGGCTGCCCCATCCCTGGAAGTGTTGAAGGCCAAGTTGGATGGGGTTTAGAGTAACCTGGGTTGGTGGAAGGTGTCCCTGCCCATGGCAAGGGGCATGGAATGAGATGATCTTTAAGATTTCCTCCAACTTAAAGTGTTCTGACTCTGTGATTCTATGGCTCAATGATTTTATGAGAAGTGCATGACACAGGGGACGTGCTCATGAAATACACTGCACATGAGCTCCACAAAACACACAGCGCACACAGGCTGCATAAAACAGTGGATGGAATACAAACCAAGCTTGTGTGGGAGCTGTGTCCCCCTGAGCACCACCAGGGCTGGTCACTCCATTTCTTCACCTCGGCATCACCACGTGAGCGCTGCATCCGTGCCCCACAGATGGGCCCCAACAACCCTCCTTCAAAACCCTCCACACTCAGGGAACTGAGCAGAAACATGACTTGCCACAAATGTGACACTTGTTTGCACACACATGATCATGGCATGTGCTCTGTTGTGTAATGGCACAGACATATCACTTGTACACATCAAATGTGCATCTGATGCACTCACTCAGTGGACATCCATGTCCCACAGCTGCTCCCCAACATCCTGCCTTCAAACACTTCAGCAACTGAGCAGAAACATGACTTGCCACAAATGTGGCACTTGCTTGAACACACATGATGATATAATGTGCTTCATTATGTGACAACAGAGACACATCACATGTACACATCAAACATGCATCTCATGCGCTTGCTCAGTGTGTACACCCATGTCCCACAGATGCTTCCCAACATCCTGCCTTCAAACTCATCCACTTGTCAGCAACTGAGCAGAAACATGCATTGCCACAAACGTGACATTTGTTCGCACACACATGATCATAGCATGTGCTCTGTTACATGATGGCAGAGACACATCATACGTACACACATCAAATGTGCATCTGATGCACTCACTCGGTGGACATCCATGTCCCACAGCTGCTCCCCAACATCCTGCCTTCAAACACTTCAGCAACTGAGCAGAAACATGGCTTGCCACAAATGTGGCACTTGCTTGAACACACATGATGATATAATGTGCTTCATTATGTGACGACAGAGACACATCACATGTACACATCAAACATGCATCTCATGCGCTTGCTCAGTGTGTACACCCATGTCCCACAGATGCTTCCCAACATCCTGCCTTCAAACTCATCCACTTGTCAGCAACTGAGCAGAAACATGCCTTGCCACAAACGTGACACTTGTTCGCACACACATGATCATAGCATGTGCTCTGTTACATGATGGCAGAGACACATCATACGTACACACATCAAATGTGCATCTGATGCACTCACTCGGTGTGTACCTCCATACCCCACAGCAGCTCCCCAACATCCTACCTTCAAACCCCTCTGCAACTGAGCAGAAACATGACTTGCCACAAATGTGACACTTGTTTGCACACATATGATCATGGCATGTGCTCTGCTGTGTGATGGCACAGACGCATCACTTGTACACATCAAATGTTCATCTGATGCGCTTGCTCAGTGTGTACATCCGTGTCCCACAGCTGCTCTCCAACATCCTACCTTCAAACCCCTCTGCAACTGAGCAGAAACACGCCTTGCAGGAAACATGACACTTGTTTGTACACACATGATCATGGTATGTGCTCCGTCACATGATGGCAGAGACACACCACATGTACACACATCAATTGTGTGTCTCACACACTCAGTGTGTACATCCATGCCCCGCAGCTGCTCCCCAACATCCTGCCTTCAAACCCCTCTGCAACTGAGCAGAAACACGCCTTGCCACAAACGTGACACTTGTTTGCACACACATGACCATGGCACGTGCCCTGTTATGTGATGGCACAGACACCCCACCCGTGTATCTCTCATCGGCGCGTCTCTCGCTCCGTGTGTGCGTTTCGGCGACTCCGTATCTGTTCCATACTTTCCCGTCAGGCACGGGAACAGATGCCCGGTGCATATGGATCTGCATCACAAGCACAACACACGGAGGGAATGGGCACGGCAGGCTGGGCAGAAGGAGAGCTTTGGCTCCTCTCCCTTCTCCGCAGAGGAAGCGCCTCCTCAACATCAGCTTGGTTCCCTCTGATGGGTTTTCTGGGGAAGGCCGTGCGTTCCAGATGTCAGCTCGTGTTGGATGGCGTGTTTCTTGCCTTTGCTGAAAGAACTACCCCTAAAAAAACATTGTTGGTCTTGGAGGTGGGGTTTTTGGAGAGCCTGCAGGGGGGCACATAGATGTAGAACCATAGGGGAAATGGTGACTCATGCATTAAAATGTGCTGGAAGTTGGAGATTTCAGTGTAATGCTATGGGACAACGTGCACATACCAGTGCTTCCAGTGTGGCCAGAGATGCCTGATTTGGCCAGAGTCTTCTTGCTTTGTCTCTTCTGATACTCCTCTCATTCTTTAAGCCTAAGAGAAGTGGCTGCCTCTCTTGATGCCCAAAATACATTAGGAAATAGTGTAATCACATACTTCAGTGGTGAACTTGGGCTCCCAGCTCCTTCTCTCCATTGACTGCACAGGGAATCAGTGTCAAGCAGCTCTGGCTAAGGCTTGACTTGGGTCTTCCATCATTTTCTCCAGAGAAAGCAGAGTAAGAGATGTTGAAAGCACTCCTAGTTGCCACACTAAAATCTAGACCTCCCCAGACACTTGTGATTTATTGCAGGGCCCATTTTCAAACTGGGATGTTTAGATCTGCCCAGCATTTTATATGGTGCTGTTCTTATCTGTTTAATAACAGCTTCTCTGTCTGTTGAGTTGCTGTGGAGTAGCTTAGCTCAATAAAAAATACAGTTTTAAACTGAAATGAAAGTAAACAAGCAAAACACCCTGGATTAACTGTGCTACTTTAAATTAAATTCATATAAAGCTTTTGCATAGACAAATCCCAAGTCTTACAACTTAACTTCTTATGTGGACACATAAGGTGGACTCAGAGTGTTGGTTTTTTTTTTTGGATGAGCATTGCATCACTGCACTCAAAGAAATAACTTCTAGTGCTAAACTTTTGTCCCGTAATGTGTGAACTCTAGCAGTGAAAATCACATTTCCAGTGTATTGTTAAGAGACCAAACCAATGGCAATTGAAGTTTGAGACTTAGTGCAGAGAAGAACAGGTTTCCTTTGCTTTCACTGGTTTGTTGTGTTTTTACCAAACTGAATGAATGGGAATTAAAGGGAAGCAATGCAAGCAAACTTTTTTTTTCCCCCCCAATGATGGGGACTGGGATTACTTCTGCCAACGGCATTTGCAAGAGCAGCCCTCCAGGCTTTCTGTCTTGTCACCAACACCTTGGGTACATCAGCGTTTTGGAGTGAGCTCCAACACGTGCCTCAGGGAATGAACACCAGGATGCAGCTGAACCAGGGAGTTATATATAACTCCAAGGGAGGAATGCACGAGCTGCAACTTGTCAGGTATTTTCTCTAATGAAGGCTGAGCTGTGAGAAATTAGCACCAGGGGGGTCTGCAGCCCAGATGCTCTGGCACATAGTCCAGGGCTGGGAGTTTTAACTCTGTGGTCCACCCAAGTATCAGCTCTATGTGGCACAGACATGGCAGAAGTTGTTCTCTACATCCTCCCACCAAGGTAGATCTGTAGTTTAACCAGTCCAGGACTTGACTGATGATCTGTTGATGGAGGCCTGACCACTTCTCCCCGTCTGATCTCCATTCTAGCTTTGCTGTCGGTTAAGGTTCAGGTCAAATCAATGAGCAAGATCTGATTTGTTTCTCCCAGAGATCATTAATGGACAGCTTTTTGTGAGGGGAAGGGTTTGTTTAATAGTCAGTGAGCTCTGGAAATCAGCAATAGGTAGAAGACAGTTACAAACCTCTTTCTCCCCTGGGAGAAGGAAGTCTTCAGTTCTACTTAGAATGGAAAAAATACACTGCTAAATCAGAAAGTGAAGCAGACGTGGCCCAATTTCCCAATGTGCTGAACAACCTTGGTGGAACTGCAGAAAATCAGGTCAATAGTTAATTTGCATCCTTGGACCTCACTGTCTGTGACCTCTACATTGACTTTCTGGTCTTCAGGCCTTGCTCTTACTGCCTGGAGCTGTTTACCCTCATCTGATGCTCATCTTTCTTCTTTCCCCTCCGCCTGCTGTGTCCCTTCTTCCCTTCTTCATTGGGCCACTGTTCCAGGATCTAAAGGTTACCTACCCATGGCAGGGGGTTGGAACTGGGTGAACTTTGCAGTCCCTTCCAACCCAAACCATTGTGTGATTCTGTGATAACCCACATATGGCTCAGCACAAACAATCTGCTAAGTTTGGTCCTCTTCACTTCTGGGGTGGGATCAGCTGTGCAGAAATGGAGCCAGAAGAAGATGTTTTCCAGATGTTTTGCCAAGTAGCATATCAAAAGGGCCCATTCCTTGTCTCTCCAACTGGTTTTGAGTGATTCCTTTCCTTTATGCACTCATTTATCAAAGTTAATTTAAATGGTAAATACTTGATATGCAGATAACAGGGAATCAGTTAATCATGTAATAAATTGACTGATGCCCAGGATGGATTCTTGCTGAGTTTGCCTTACTGTGGAGACACCAATTCATGCCACCAACAGGATGCTTACCTGGCATGGAACTGAGTGTTCAAATAGGGTTATGAATATGAAGCATAAGTTGCTCTTAATTTTATTGACTTGCTCTGCTGCCTTAGGAGCCTTTCCTTGGTGCACCCTTATTTGTCTTCCAGACTTTGTTTCTAAGCAGCAGACAAGGATCAGGTGGACAGTGAGTTGAAGTCTAAGTATAAAAATGAACAAAACAATACCAATTTATTAAAAGATTGCCTAGGACTTCCTTTGGCAAGCAGTTCTCCTTCACTTAGCTGAATTTGAACTGAAATCACTGCCAGTTTATTTATGCAGAGTGGTGTGAATATCTGGGCAGCATTTGCCCTCTTTGGAAAATTACATTTGTTCCTGTTTGCTATGCTTTTCCAGAAGCCTTCCAAAGGTTTGTTTGGGAATATGAGCTGGGTCCAGATGAACATGCTAAATAGATAAGGTAATCCCAGGCAGCTGGGGTCCAGGAGTTTACTCATTGTCCTCTGCCACTGACCCTGCTGTCACCACCTAGTCCCTGGAAATTGTGGTTATTTTCCATTGAGAGGCAACTGGGAGAGTGTTCTGGAGGATATTCATCTCCAAAACATGCAGGCTCCTGTGTTCTGTTGCCTGCCTACGGTCTCCATTCTCCATCTGCTGCACAGCCTCCCATTATGCAAATGAAGGAAGCTTGCTTCGAGTTTATTTCTTAATTTAATAAATGTAATTTAATAAATCTTAATGCAATACATTTCTAGTGAATGAAAGGATAGCTGGCTGCATAAAATAGCATCAGCTGTCAGACAGGCCCCCCTGTTCCCCAGGATCTCACACTGCTTCAGGGATTGTTTCCCTTAAGAAGACTTTGCCAAATCAGATCTGTAGCCCGGCTCTGCCTGTGTCTTGATTTTGATCATGGCCAGAAGTGAAAATTAACTGACCTGTCACTGAAATGGGGCCAGGATAAGGAGACCATCGAGAGAGGGAGTTGTGCGCAAGGTGATGCTGGATGTGGTTTTCTGGCTGGGACCATGATCTCACGTCTCGCTGATCTCCCCTCTCTGTCCCTACACACCAGATTTCAGTTCAGTCCTTTCTCCCCTGCTTGTCAGGAAAGCAGAAGTGAGTGGGCATCACATTCATCCCCTTCTGCAGAATTAATTTCCTAGTGCATCCCACCCAGATCTGAATGTGCAACGCACCAGAGAAAGATGTTTTGTAAGGACCTTCTTTTTGGGCATGAGCTGAGACAGCTTAGCCTGGTGATCCCTGTTTTCCCAAGAAGATTCACAGTATCTGCTAAGGCTTAAATACTGCAAGGTGAGAGTGGACTGTTGTAATCTCCTAATCAAAAAAGCCCAAAAATTAAACCAGGGACTTCTCTGAATTAACTCCTGTTTGCAGAGGGTAAGAGGGATCTTTTTTAATGTGTCTCCACCAAGGTGACACATCATGTTGTGCCTTCTGGGCTAGAAAACACCTATTTAGACACTGAAGGCCAGCACAATTCTTGCCTTGGTAGCTAGCTGGAATGAGGTTTTAAATCCAGATTCAAAGGCATCCTGAAGAGGAGGGTCAGCATTTAAGACATTGTGACATTTCGCATCCAGGCACCCCAAAGGAGTTCTAAGGTTTCTGCAAAGGAGGCTTTACTGACACCACCACACATTGTGGCTGTTTGGAGAGCGATCCATGATCCCCATGCTGGTAACTAGAAAAAGACATAAAGATGGTAAAAACCACCATCTATAAGTAAAGTTTCCCTGCCAAGTAGCCAGGATATATCCTTGAAGCAAAGCAGGAAATCAAAATGGAAACTGAACTATTGCAACTTTGGCCAAAGCAAAGAGGAAAGAAGAAATTAGTGTGACTCATTATTTGGATGCCATTCCTGCAAGGATGACTATTCTGACCTGTCCGCAGCAGCACTCACGATAACCCCAAGCAGAAAGATGGAAGAATCAAACATTTCTTTTTGCCCTTTTTCTGTCTCTTGCTTTTTTTTTTTTTTTTTCATCATTATCATTTAAAAAAAAAATACCCCACCCTGCCCTCATAATGAATCTTGGGGTCAAATGTTCAGCCACTTAAAAAATATGTAAAGGAAAACACATGTATGTGCTGCAAAAGCAGTTGCCGGGTGATGAGTTACATATGCAAGAAACCAGCATACATATGCAAAAGGAGACTGTGAAGGCACCAACAAAGATGTATTTTTGGTCACAGACACAATTGTACTTTTCTTTTTTTTTCCACATCATTCAAAATCTTTTCATGAATGCATTCCTCTTCTTCTTAAATATCCATCTTTTATTTATAGACAAAAATTAACTGTCATTGTTCGGGGAGGACAATGAGAACAAATTTATGTCAGTTCTTATGCTTTTTCTCTGTTTTCCCAGTAAGAAAAATGTCTGTGGCTGTGTGTAGGTTTATTAAAGTAGAAAAACAACAACAAAACCCCAACAAAACAAAACCCCTTAGATTTCCCCCCCCTCTCCCCTACAGAATCAAAGAATTGTTTAGGTTGGAAAAAACCTCTAAGATTCTTGAGTTCAATTGTTAACCCAGCACTACCAAGGCCACCACTAACCCATGTCCCTGAGTGCCATATCTACACACCTTTTCAATCCCTGCAGGGGTGATGATGCCACCATTGTCTGGTGCAGCTTCTTTTGGTGCCACAAGGTCCCCCCTGAGCCTCCTTTTCTCCAGGATGAGCCCCCCCAGCTCCCTCAGCCCCTCCTGCTGCTCCAGCCCCTTCTCAGCTCCCTTCCCTTCCCTGCCCACGCTGCAGCCCTTCAATGTCTCCCTTGTCATGAGGGACCCAAAACTGGATGCAGAACTTGAGGTGCCTCAGCAGTGCCAGCAGAAGGGACTGGCACTGCCCTGGTCCTGTGGTCACACTATTCCTGGTACAAGCCAGGATGTCTTTGGCATTTGTGGGCTGAGATATGGGCATTCAGAGCAGCTGAAGGAAGTGACTTCACCTTCCACCTGCCCACCCAGGTGGGCACCTGTTATTCCTTTCCTCAAACACAGAGCAAATGACCCATTGTTCTGCCCGCTGTTCCCTTGCTAGGTTTTAGGGTTATTAGAAAGATGAAAGAGAAAATTGTTCTCACCCCTGGGTTTGAGTGTGTGGGAGGAGTGCTTGAGAACTCAAATTTCAGGTCCAAAGCTCTTTTCAACAAGCCAGCAAACCCTGTGCTCATTTCCTGCTGGTGCCTACAATAAGACTTCCATGGTAGGCATGGGCATGAAGTGCCCAACTAATATTAGCATCTTGGAAGGGCACTGAGCACAGAAACCCACTCTGCTCCTCTGGAAACCAGACCATGTCAATAGGGACCATCTGGGAAGGAGCAGTGTTATCCTCCCCTGAAATCACTCAACGCTGCAAATTCTCGGAGAAATCCTCCTTGTGTATCAGGCTCAAGTGTTGCAAGAGGACACGTGGGGCTGTGGGTGGGTGTAAAGCACACAGACTTCCAACAGCTGGCAGTCCTGCTCCCACCCACCACAGAGAAAGGGCAGGATGGTTGTGTTTGGAAAAACACCAGTCCCACCAGAGACTGAGTCACACCGAGAAGGCGCCTCCGTCCTGCGGTCCAGCTTGTCCCAAGTGGGGTCTTGCTTGCACAGCATTGGGTTTTCCCTGTCCTGCTCCATCCTGATTCACTCAGGGAGTGTGTGCACAGGTTCCTGCTCCAAATAGTGACACGGCTGGACAAGCATCTTGTAGCAGCAGAGAACTAAGTTGGCCTTCTGAGGTTACAGGAAAAAACAGATGCAGGTTCTGGAAGCTGCATCCACCACGGGGTCAGCTGTGTGTCATCGGTGCAGGATGGATAGGGTGAGCTGCAGCATGAATAGATGGACTGTGAGGGGGGAATTTATCACCTCTAGTAACTCATGAGGATTCAGCACCAGGAGAAACTGCCAGGGATCCTGCAAGGAGCTGTTATCGCCCCTGGTGGGAAGGTCTGGCTGGTCCCTTGCTGACCCTGTTTCTCTGGCAGCATCGTCTGGGTGCTCATAATGTACCAGGGAGATAAAAGTAGCATATTTGCAAGAAATATCTCTGTTGACTGCCAAGGAAGCTCTTTTTCTTCACTGGCAATGGCCAGTGCTTTGTTTTCTCCATCTGAGCCTGCTTTTGGCTGACTGGATGCAGTTCCTGAGTCCAGGATGCAGGAGGGTGGATGCAGGAGGAAGTCTCTGGGCTGTATCCTTTTCTCCAAGTCACCATTCCTCAACTCTCTCTTTTTGGAACAGCTTTATATGTTTCTCCTGGGTCTTTCCCCTCATGGAAAGTCCCAGGTGGAGGTTGCCATTTGCTCCAAAGGCTGTTCACTGGTGCCTGCCAGAGGGGAATGAGAGCCAAGGGAGAACAACTTTGAAGTATGGGACAGTGTGTGTCTGTTCCCAGGTGCTTTTGGACAGCTCTCTGAAGACAATTTCTACCTGTCCCTCACACTTGGCCTAGGTTTGCAAGGGAAGAAGCAGAAAGTCCTCAGCACAAGCCCTTGGCAGTTATGCATCAGAAAAAGAGACAACACCCAGGCTTTTATTTGAATTAGATTTTCCTCAGGCAAATTTATATACAAATCCTTCAGGGTCTGGCTCAGGGATAAGAGATTCCCAAAGGACTCAGATTTGCGTGCCAAGTGCAGTAGGACAGTGCCCAGGGAAAGGGTCTGGGGCTGACAAAAGCAGAGTGTAATGCTTGTTTCTACCTCAAAGAATCAGTGGGTTCATGGCTTTTTGCTGGGGGCTGGATTCTCATCTTTTAAGCTTTTCCTTCCCCTTGATGTCAGTGATAGCAACCCTGTTTATCCCTTTGTGGATCTGGACATCAAGGTGCTTGAATACCTGTCAGTTTGGGCTTGGTTTGGCTCTGGTGGCCTCACCAAGAGAGCCTGAAGTTTGGCATTTGGTGGACCCTGAAGGAAGGTTCACCCATCATGGTACAGGAGCCTGGAACTTTTTGGGATATCCCCATATCCGTGCCCCAGGGTCTGTTATGGAGGGAGCTGTGGCTCTGCACGGTGGAGCTGCTTGGCTGTTTGGCAGGGGAAGGTGCAAATACAGCCCTGCCACAACTTCTCCCTTGCTTTTGACTTGGTGACCTCCCTCTGGACTGTGTTGGAAGTGAGGGAAACAGTGAAAAGAAGAACTCATCTAAAAATCCCCCTGACTACAACCGAGGGGGATTTCTTGTCTGTGCCTTTGAGTTCTTGAACATTCCTTCCCTACTCACTGTAAGGACATGCTCAAACCATCTTCTGGGATGGAGCCTTTTTCCTCTTCCAATTTTGGGCCTGTCTTGAAAAATATAGGGTAGGTACAGAGAATATTGGCAGAGGTAGAGAGAAGAAACAGAGCACTGTGCTTTTACTGGAGCTCTTTCCAGACCCAAACCATTGAGCTCTCTGAAGCAGAAAACATCCCAGTAAGAGTGACTCTATAGAAATGGTGATGGATAATTGCCACTATCCTAAATATATGTAAAAAAGCAGCTCCTGTCAAGAGGTCACTGGTAAATCAAGTTTCAGCTGATGTTATTTGCTTAAAACTGACTCAATTTTTATTCAGCTCCCTTTTATACCCTTTTGCATATTCATACAAAAGATAATGATGCTGTTGAATATTGTCCAGTGAGTGCAGGCAGGGCCCTGATGGGAGATTGGGCCATTATCTCTCCCTCCCTCCACGTCCAGGTGCGACCTTCTGTCAGTGTCCCCCAGTGATTTATTGGTAGGGCAGTCTGATTTCGGTAATTAAAATTGATTTTCAGCTTAAGCTTTGTAAATACACTGATCCATGACAAACTTGGGTCATGTTCTGGGTGGGGGGGAGGTGGGGTGGGAAGGGGGAATAAGGGAGCAGGGGTGCCAGGAGGAGTGCTGAGGATGAGAGTCACAGTGCTGGAGGAGGAGGCAGGATGAGGTTATGGGGGTGGGCAGCCTGTGAGCTGAAGTGGGGTCTGCAGAACATCCAGTGAAAGCCTTGCAGAGTGCCTGGGAATGTGCTGATCCCTGATCCAGCTGCTGTGGGATGACAGCAGGGCCACAGCAAACCGGGATTCCAGCTCTATCAGCTCGGGCAGCTCCGAGGGCGGCCAAGAAAAGCAGCTGGAGGTGGGAGCAAAATGTTGCTTTGCTACTGAGACGTGGTGTGGAAAAGGAAGAGAAGGAGCAACTGGCTCCTGGGGAGGGCTTTGGGGAGGGTGACATGAATCCAGACACTCAGGTCTTGTCCTTAGCCTGCTTTTGACATAAATCCACAGGTCTTAGAGCAGATCCAGAGGAGGCCACGGGGATGCTCTCAGAGCTGGAGCTCCTCTGCTCTGGAGTCAGGCTTGGAAAGCTGAGGGGGCTCACCTGGAGAAGAGAAGGCTCTGGGCAGACCTTATCAAGGCCTTTCAGGACTTAAAAGGAGTTTATTAAAAAGAGAGAGAATCATTTTTATAAGGCAGGTAGTGATAGGACTAGAGGAAATAGTTTTAAACTAAAAGAGGGGAGATTTAGATTAGATGTTAGAAGCAAATTCTCCCCTGTGAGGGTGGGCAGATCCTGGCACAGGTTGGGCAAAGAAGCTGTGGCTGCCCCAGCCCTGGAAATGTCCAAGGCCAGGTTGGATGGGACTTGGAGCAACCTGGGCTGGTGGAAGGTGTCCCTGCCCATGGCAACGGGAACAAGATGACCTTTAAGGTCCCTTCCAACCCAAACCATCATGTAATTCCTTCGTGCCTCAGTTTCCTCGCTCGTTCCTGGAAGCAAAGGTTGGTTTTCCTTCCTCCAGGAGCTGGGAGATGGCAGAGCCTCTGCAGCAGGGCTGCCTTGGAACTGCACCCCTTTCTGGGGGAGGAATGGTCTCCCTGGGCTGTGCTCATCCCAGGGACTGACAGACTGAGCTCTGCTGGGAGGTTTGCACATTGCAGAAGGCTGGGAGCTCTCTGCAATCCAAGCAGAAGAACTCCCCAAGCCTGAACCCCTCCACCTCCTTCTTCCCCAGGCCAAGCACTTAAATAACTCACTTTTGAGGTTGAGAATGAACATGGCAAGCCAGCCCACACACTGGCTGTTTTCTGCTTCCCAGCCACTTTTCTAAGCCAGCCCACTTCTCCAGCACAACTTCTTCCATTAGCTGATAATCTCCCCTGTACAACTTCTCCAATTGCTTTTGGGAAATCGAAGTGCATAACATCTATTACGTTTCCCTCACCTACCTTGGCAGTAATACTGCAGCTTCAAAGAACTCCAACAAGTTAGTTAAGCAAAAGACCTCCTGCTTGTAAATCCATGCTGGCTGTCTCCTCTAATCCAATTACGCTTTACAAGGTGCTCCCTTCGCTAAATCCTGAAAAATTGTTTCTGATATTTTTACCCACAATTTATGTTAAGCTGCTCGGTGTATAATTGCTTGTCTAATCGTGTGCTCCTGTTTTTGAATAATGGTGTTAGGGTTTGACATTTCTGCAGTTCTCCTGTGTCATCTGAGAACTGCTAAAATGTTATTACTTAAGACTTCACTCACTTGCCCGCTCGTTGCCTTCAAAGGTGGTGGAGTTCATCAGCCTGCACCGTGGATGGCTTTTGTTGCCATTAATGTCCATTTGCCAGCTGAACCCTTGTTTTAAAAAGTAAGAATACTCAAGACATGAAGATGAAGTAGTACAAGTCCTACTCACAGTAGTAGTTCCGCTTCCAGTGTGGGTATGAGCACAGGGAAAGGTGGAACTTAGATAAGTCTCCAACTTGAGGTATGAGGAACGTTCAGCAAAGGATGTGGGGCTTTGTGTTGAGAATCTTGCTGTCAGGAAGAAGAATTGCTATTCTTTTCTGGAAAAGGAGGTTCAAGGGAGACTTTATTACCTTCCATAAGTCCCTGACAGGAGATTGCAGGCAGGTGGGGTCAGTCTCTTCTCCCAGGAAGCAAGTGATAGGATGAGAGGAAACTGGCTCAAGTTGTGTCAGGGGAAGTTTACTTTGGATAGAAGGGAAAATCTCCTCACTGAGAGTGGTTAAGCATTGGAACAGACTGTCCAGGCAAGTGGTAGAGTCACCACCCCTGGAGATGTTCAAACAATTCATAGGTGTGGCACTTCACAGTATGATTTAGTTATATGGTGGTGTTCAATTGAAGGTTGGACTTGATCATCTTGGAGGTCTTTTCCAACCTTGGTGCTTCTGTCATAAGGAACAAAGAAGTGAGTCTCCCACAGGCCAGAACACGAGGGTTTTGCCACCAAAGCGTGGGATGTTTGCAGATTGAGCAGGTCCAAGACATGACACCCCTGACCTGTGAAGGTGGGTGCAAACTTTGGGGACACCAGGAGGAAAAGGGGCAATATCTGAGGAGGGAGCTGTGCTGGTGGAGGTTTCTTTTCTTGCCCTTTCTGTGTCTTCAAAGACAGCAGCAATTTCGCTTGTAAACGGCTCTGCCTGTGCTGGTGGGCTGGGTTGAGGGTGTTTTCACAGGGGACTGTCAGGGAGTTCTGTTGAGATGCCACATGCTCACATAACCAAGATTTGGTGAATAATCCGGTGAAATAATCAAAAAAACCCACAGTGGTTTGGAGCCAGAGGAAGAAAAGTGGCATCCAGGCAACAAAAGGGATGGGGCTGTAAGAGGGGAGCAACATATGGTTTTGAACCTTAAATAGACTGGTCTTTTCAAACGGAGAGGAAGAGTGGTGATTCCTCCTGCTGGAATCCTTCCTAGCCAAATATCACATTTGCAATCTTCAGCCTTTCCTTAAAGTTTAACAGGGGGGAAAAAAACAAGGAGGAGAAAAGAGCAGAGCAGCTTCTCTGGCAAATGCCTCCTCCTGAGGCCCGTGTTTTTAACCTCTAGAAAGGATTAAACAACTTGGTTCCAAAACCAGCCTTCGTGTTGGAGAAACAAGGTTGGGGTAACTGGAATCACCATTGTGGGGTTTTTTGGTGGGCTTTTTGTGTTTGTTTTGTTTGGTTGGATGGTTGGTTGGTTTGGTTTTTGGTTTTGGTTTGGTTTGTTTGTTTTTGGTTTGGTTTGGGTTGGGGTTTTTTTTGTTTTGCTTTGTTTTGTTGGGTTTTTTTTACTAAGATTTTTGTTGATTTGTACAGGTTTCATTTTTTTGGAGGTTTTCTTGTGGTTTGTTTTGGGGGGGTTTGTGTGTGTGTGTGTTTTGGGGGGTTTTCTTGGTGTTGGTTTGAGGGGTTTGTTGTGTGTGTTTTTGGGAGGGGTTTCTTGTGGTTTGTTTTGGGGGGTTTTGTGTGTGTGTGTGTGGGGGTTTGGGGTGTTCTTGTGGTTTGTTTGGGGGTTTTGTGTGTGTGGTTTGGGGACTTTTGGAGGAGTGGTTTTGAGGGTTCTGTGGTTTTATGAGGCTTTTTGTGCTTTCTTTTCATGGCTTCCCCAACTACATGAAGTGTAAAATACATGAATTATGACCTCTTGAAAATAAGGTTCATAATGACAACCAAGTGACCCTCAACTGTGACACAGAGAAGCTCAGCTCTATGTTCCTGGGCACAAGGCAGGGGCTGGTGACAGAATCCTGCCCTTGCTGGGTCCCACAACTTCCACAGACAAATTCCTCCATGGAATCACTTCCTCTTGCCATGTAAGAGAGGATCTTCCCACTGAAACAGCATCACCTCTCATGGAGGTGTCTGGTCCAGCCTTCATTTCCTAATCAAGGCAATTCTACAGTGCAAAGCTGCCTGGAAAATTAACAGTTTTCTCCAAAACTTCTAATCCATCCTCAGTGATGACCTTGTCTCCCCTCTCCTTGTATTCCACCCCTTGTTGTATCATTCTTGAGCTTCATGTTTCCAAGAAGGAATGCTGCTGTTGGTCTGCTCCTTCTTCAGTGGCACAGGGGTACAGGTTGCCTGGTCTGGCTGCACTGGTCACACTGGGATGGGGAGTGGGTCCAGAGGAAACCACAGAAAGCACTGGTGGGATGAACCTCTGCTCTGGAGTCAGGCTGGGAATGCTGGGGGGGGTTCACTTGGAGAAGAGAAGGCTCTGAAGACACCTGAGAGCCTAAAGGGGCTCCAGAAGAGCTGGAGAGGGACTGGGGACAAGGGCTGGAGGGACAGGACGCAGGGAATGTCTTCCCAGTGCCAGAGGGCCGGGCTGGGAAGGTATTTCTGGCTGGGAGGGTGGGGAGAGGCTGGGCTGGAATTCCCAGAGAAGCTGTGGCTGCCCCTGGATCCCTGGGAGTGTCCAAGGGCAGGTTGGATGGGGCTTGGAGCAACCTGGGATGGTAGAATGTGTCCATACCACGGGATTAGAATGAGATGATCTTGAGGGTCCCTTCTAACCCAAACCATTCTATGATTCTGTGTCTCCAGCCCAGAAAACTTTCCTAAACGGGTGGGTGGTGAACATCCAGCAGAGATCTTCAAAAGCGACAAAACAGTGGTACACTCTCCATTTCTCTAAGCTCAGGATGTCAGGAGGCAGAGGGGGACTCCTCACATTTCATATAAGCTTCCCACCTCTGCTGCCTCATTTTCCTTGCCTGGCTGCTCATTCCTGAAGCAGGAACAGTTTTAGTTTGTCCTCAATGTTTCTATACACTTGGAAACCCTCAGAGGACCTGGGGACAGGTGAGCACAGAGATTCTCTTTAGCCACTTAGAGTTGTCAGCAGATAAAACTCAGAGCAATTAGGCAGCACAACTCTTTCAGAGCTCTGCTTGATACACACACCACAGTTCTCCCCTCCCTCTGAAGTCCTTCTTGCAGATGAGCTATTAAACCCTGCCCCTAAAACAGCCAGGCAGTTTTAGTGGAAGCAAATAGGTCCCTTGCCCACTGGCAACTGTGCCTTACTAATTTAATGGGTTTTGTTACACTCTGCCCCTAGAAAGAGGAAATTGTCCTCACTTTATAGCCACAGGCTGTGCCAGAGTGATGCTTTCCAAGCAGGACCCATTTAGAGGGTGAACTGGGTTGGGGTGTCCCCAAGCCTGAGCTCCCACAGATGAGGTGAGATCCTTCCACACAAGCACCACTACAGAAATTCGAGTTTCCAGCCCTGCTGGACAAAGAAAAGTCATTGTAGGGACCTGGAGGAAATAAACAGTAATAGTAAAAATGAAAACCAATTGATTAAAGGGAGAGCTGCACTGTGAGCCCCTTCCTTTCCCAAGAGTCTGTGAGTTTTGTCCTGAGCTTATCAACATCCAGCAGCTTAGAGGAGCTGAAGGATGCTCTGGGAATTCTGCTTTGTTTACCAAGCTTGGGATTGCTTGTCCAACAACCAGGAGATGTTTTAATTTCCTTCCTTATAGTGGACAGATTGAAGAGCATCTCTCAATCTCACCTTTCCTCTCGTGAAGGGGGAAAACTAATTGTCCTCACTCACCATTTTTGCCACTCAAAATGTGCAGCTGTCCAGGATTTCAGTGGTCTCTTGTAATAAGGGCAGTGATTCCCCAAGAAGGAGCAGGTGTTGCAGGGACATCTCCCAGACTCCTGCTCACTAATGGGTTATTAATGCTTGTCTATACATATTTATCCAAGTTATGATCCACAGAAGACTGTTCTGCCTCATCCCCTTAATTTTTGGTGCTTTGGGTGTGAGTTGCTGCTCACCTCCCACCCCTGCAAGTCTCCCAGATAAACTGCTACCACAGATATTTTGAGCATAACACCTGATCCCTTAATTCCTTTCTGGGAAGAGCTTTATTTGGACAAGATTATTCTTATTGCTCCATAACCAGCTCAGCATTTCTAAGTTGAGGTGCACAACTTGCAAATTACTAGTTTTCTCCTTCCTCTCTGATGTGCTGAGCCTAAAAAGAGCTCATTGCAAATCTCTCAGTGCTCCAGGAACTGAACTCAGTGAACCAGCATCCCCCCATGGAAGTTTCAGTTCAGTCCTTGCAGTGGGTCCTGGTGGTGGTTCTGGAGGTCCAGGACAATGGATAAGGTGGTTAGTTATTTTTAATCTTCAAGCTTTCATTCTAAACAGCATTCTTGGAGCTGCATTTGCAAGCAAAGGCGGAAAATATACCCCCCAAAATGAAACATTTTGGATCTTAATGCTTTAAAATTATTTTTTAATTAAAAAAAGAATTCCCTCGACATTTAGAAGTCTTAACTGTGGTTATTCAGGTTATAAACCAGCTTCCAGGTATTAGAGAATACAGATATCTAATACAAAGCCCTGGCTTTTGCAGGATGTTTTTAGCCTTTTATGAAGCATCTGGCTCAACTTGACAGCAGAAATAGGAGATAGAGAGGAATGGATATTGGGTTTTATTAAGTCTGTCAATTTTTCAGTAATTAAGGGAGCATTTGATATAAGCAGAACTTCTAAATCATTCTTTAATCTCCCTTATTTTGCCCAAATGGTTTCTTAGTGAGTCTTTATGCTTAAAAACACCCCTGGGCATTTTGCTGCCCATCTGTGTGATGATGGGGTGGCTGGTGGCCTTTAGCTCTGCTTTTGGCTGTTTCCATCTCTTCACTCAAAGAATAAACCTCCTGATAAATGGCACTGTCAATAAAAAGCTTAATATTTTTTAAAAAGCCAGATAGATCTTTATTTAGGTGCCATTCTGTGGCAGTCCTGGAGTTGCATGAGGAGGGGTTTGCCAGGTTCTGGGCTCACTAATTGGACTCTGAGCCATCCTTTTCAAGAAGAGCCACGCATCAACCCCTGCCTGACAAATTGTACAACAAATAAGTAAAACAAAACAAAACAAAACAACAACAAAACCCCAAAACCAAACAAACAAAACCCCCCAAAACCAAAACAAAACCCACAAAAAAACAAAAACAAAAGTAAAAAAACAAACAAAACCCACAAACAAAACAAAACAAAAACACAAACAAAAAAACCCCCAAAAAACAAAACAACAAAAAAACCCCAAACAACAAAAAACCAAAACCAAAACCAAACCAAACCAAACCAAACCAAAAAAACCCAAACCCACAAACAAAGCCAAGGAAATGGGGCAGTTAACACTGAACTGTGAGGAAATGCTGTGGTGCAGTGGGATTTCACTGAGGTCACACCTATCACGAGTCATGGGAAAATTAATTCTTTTAGTTCTTTTATGGAGGGGATTATGATTTCTGCAGAGAACAGACGTGGTGTTGGGGAAACTGTTCTGTCAGGCTGTCTCCTCATTCAAAAAACCAGTTTTGATGGTTTTTAGGGGGCTGCTCTGAATTTAGGAATTCAGAGGAGGTCGAGTAGTGGTGGTCTCACTGACTCTACAGGCATTTAAATAGAGAATCACTTTCCATAATTGCCTGTATAGGAATGTTTGGGAATCTTGTTATATGAGGAACAAAGAATGGAAAATTGCAACATTTGCAGGAATGAAAAATAAAGAAATGGCAATTAAAAAAAATTGGAATGCAAACAACATTGATGTTGATCACAGAATCATGGAATGGTTTGGGTTGGAAGGGACCATAAAGATCATTTCATTCCACCCCTTGCTGTGGGCAGGGACACCTTCCACCAGCCCAGGTTGCTCCAAGCCCTGTCCAACCTGACCTTGGACACTTCCAGGTCACCCACAATGACACTGGGCACCCTGTTCCAATGTCTCCCTCCTCAGTCACAAGGATATAATGTATTATTCAGCTTTAATTATCTTCTAGACCTTTTGGGACCTGGAATTACAGATGAAAACCCCTCTTGTGCCATTTGTCTCATTATGGCACTGCCCTTGGAGCAGAGCAGGGGCTGGAGGACAGGACTTGGTCATGGTTGGAAGGGAAGTGATTCTGCCCCTGGACTTGGCACTGGTGAGGCCACAGCTTGAGTCCATGTCCACTTCTGGGACCGTCAATTTAGGAAGGATATTGAGGGGCTGGAGCGCGTCCAGAGAAGGGCAACAGAGCTGGGGAAGGGTATGGAGCACAATTCCTGTAAGGAGCAGCTGAAGGAGCCAGGAGGGGGCTCAGCCTGGGGAAAAGGAGGCTCAGGGGGCACCTTCTGGCTCGACAAGTCCCTGCCAGGAGAGGGGACCCAGGCGGGTTGGGCTCTGCTCCAGGGAACAGCCCTCAAGAGGGCACAGTCTTGAGCTGCACCAGGGGAGGTTTAGGTTACACATTAGGAAGAAGTTCTTTATGGAGAGAGTGTTTGGGCATTGGAATGGGCTGCTCAAGACTGGATGTGGCACTCAGTGCTGTGGTCTGGGTGACGAGGTGGTGTTGGGTCAAAAGTTGAACTCGATGATCTCAGAGGTCTTTTCCAGCTTGGTTGATTCTGTGGTTCTGTGATTTCCTCTGTGGTTGATGAGAAGAGCTGGGGTTTTGGAAGATCAGTCCTCTGTCCAAAGCCATGTTGATGTGTTCCTTTTTGCATTTGTTTTGCTTTGTTTGTTTGTTTGTTTGTTTGATGAATAAGTATCACATTTTCCCCGGACATCTCTCCAGTATCTTGGAGAAAATGAGAAACTGTGGCTGTCCCATCCCTGGAAGTGTCCAAGGCCATGTTGAAAGGGGCTTGGAGCAACCTTGTCTAGTGGAAGAGGTCCCTGCCCATGGCAAGGGGTTAAAACAAGATGGTTTTTAAGGTCCCTTTAACCCAGGCTGTTCTAGGATTCTGTGAAATGAGAAGGAGAGTACTGGGGGTACTTTTTTAAAGTCCTGCTCCCTGACCTAATCAGATGGGGATTCAATTAGTTAATCTCAACTTGGTAAATACCTCTTACACCACCAGTCAACATCCTCCTCTTTCCCAGAGTTTCCAGTATCAGAGATGCTCTAAATCTGCAATTCCAAACCAGCAAAGAATTCAGATTCATGCACTGATATTTGAGGGTGCTGGAATTGTTGTAGAATCATTAAGGCTGGAAAAGACCTCCAAGATCATCGAGTCCAACCACTAACCCAGCACTGCCAAGGCCAACACTAATCCATGTCCCCAAGTGCCACATCTGCACAGTTTTTGAACACTTCAAGGGATGGTGATTCCCCCACCCTGTTCTGATGCCTGGCCACCCTAAAAGTGAAAGTGGTCATTTCCCTGTGAATTGTCCTAAAAGTCTACGCTGCCAGGAGTTCACATAAACTCTGATATCAAACCAGGAAAAAAAAAATTATGGCAAAGAGGACCCTAACACAGCAAACTAATTGCTGGAATGTTTCTGTGCATCAGCAGAAAACAAAACACATTTAGGGCAGTGATAAACTTCATCTCCACTGTCTGTGTGGCTCGTCTAGAAGAGGCAATTCATACTTGTCTTGCAAATATGGCAATTACTGTCACAGTCCCATTACAGGCCTGGTCTCCGGGTCAGGCAACTTGTCTTCTGAAATCTGCATCCTGATAGAGAAAATGTAGTTTAAAGCTGAGCAAGAGGAAACTCATCTGCAATAATAATAATAATAATAATAAAAACTTTTCACTTCACATAAGGCCTGTGTGCTTAGCTAAGCTCTTTGCAGCTCAGGCTGACAATTATCCTTGGAACTATTTGGTGACTAGTTATAAATTCATGGGATTGAAAGCTCAAAGAGACCAGTGTGATTGTCTAATGTGATCTGCATAACTCAGGTCACAGAGCTCCTTGGGGAGATGTCTGCTCTGAGCCCCTGGCTCAGCAATATTCCATATCTTTTAGGCAAACAAACTGGCTGAGCTAATTTTTTTGTCCAGGGGTTCAGTACATGTCTTTCTAAACATCCACTGTTAGCACCAGGCAATCCCCCTAGTTCTGGAGCTTCACAACATCCTTGTGAGCTGCAAATATGATCTACCCCTTCCATTGGGAAAGAGAAGGTGTCCCAGATTTATTCCACCTCCCATATAGGCTTTCCTCATTACTGAGGAGAAATAGTCCTGGATGGTGTTTATGTCCCTTTCAGAGATGTTTTGGCTACATGAAGTGAATTGGAGATTAAATAAATTGTGCAGATATGGGTCTCTGACCAGGGAAGGACTTGAGCTGTGCTCCTATCTAGCTGGTCTTCTCTCCTTGCCAGGCTACTTCTATTGACAGAGCTATAAATAAGATTTTCAAACAGGGAAGGATGTTTGAAGGTGCTGATTTGGGGAGTGATGGCTGAAATGAGAAATAAGTATAAAACATCACTTTTCCTTCCTTGCCCTTGGGTCAAATACCTATAGAATATGTGTGTCCTCTGGAGAAGAGAAAGGAACAGGGGCATGAGCTCTTGTGTTTTCCTAAAACATGAGCCAAAAAGGTGGTGGTGTAACTCAGGACGTAACAGCAGGAGATACACAGGTCTCCTCAGGTGAAGTCCCAGACAACTGGAAAGAAGGAAGTTTTCCTCCTCACCTATGGTTTTGGTGAGATTTAAAAGCAATCCCCAGCTGTCCTCTGGCGTGATGCCACATTCCTAATTCCCTGCTCTCCATAAATGCTGAGGAAACCACTCTTCTCCTGGTGTGGTGAGCGCCTTTCCCAACGCCTGCTGTTGGGTTAATAAACCAGGGGCAGGGATTGCTGTCCTGGGAAGAGGCAGGCTGTAATCCTCGGGAAGCAGAGGGGATATTGCTCCTTCAAGACAGGCATTGGTGCCACCACGCTGCACACGTGGGGGCAGGGAGGAGGCAGACACCACAGATCACCGAGAGACGGGCAAAAGCTGCAGTTATGATTTTACGGTTCACTGGTGTGAAATGGAAGCTGATAAATAATACAAATGTGTGTCCATCCCCACTCTCCCAGCCCCTTTCTGAAGGGTATAAACCTGCCAGGGCTTGCACATGCCCTTAGCTGGCTGCCAGGGCTGTGTGTGTGCACCCACAGCAGCGCACACACACACCCCTGAGGAGGAGTGTGGTGCTGGATCATCCTCCTCTCTGCTCCTCCCTTGCCCATCCTGAGGGTGCTGCGAGCCTGTTGTGGCTGGAAGGAGCTCAGATCCAGTGCACAGAGCATGGGAGGAGGGATAGAAGCTCCCTCAGGTTGCTTCCACCTTGGCCAGCCTGTGCATCAGAGGGTTCCTTAAGCCAAGTTAGGTGCGGCCACAGCAGGATTTCGATAGTGGCCAGATGACCTTAACAAAACCGGTGTCAATTCTCCTGCCAATAAAGGGATGAGCGTGTTTGACCTTCAGGCAGCCACTTCAGTGCCTGACTTGCTTCTCTCCCCTGATGCTTTTTGTTCCCCATCCCCTTCCTGAATGGCTCTGAGGACTGCAAGTGAAAGGCACAGGCCCTTTTGTGAGCGTGTCTGCATCAGCTGGAGAAAAGGATGAGTAAAGAGGAGCGGTGAGAAGGTCACTGCTGCCGCTGAGATGGGGAACTTGAGTCCCCCGAGCTCTGCAAAGAGACTCCAAACTCTGTGAAGCCACTGTCTGTCTTTTGGGACGAGGGTGAGATATGGATAAAAGGGTCCAGGAGGGTCAGCAGTGTCCTGCCAAGAGGCACAAGTGTCACTTGCAATGCTGGTAGTGAGTGTGTGAGCCAGTCCTGCTGGGAAGGGCTGGGTGTCCTGGGTTTCTGTAGCTGAATTTTAGTAGAAGGAGGGGCGGTTTCCAGGATGGTTTCTGTTAGAAGCTGCCAGAAGTTTCTCCTGTCCTGTTGAGCTAATTAAAATCATAGTTACGCCTCTGTGATACATATTCAAGAATTGGAGTGTTGTGCAGTTGAAAATTCCAGCTTTGAGAGAACAACAGAGACAGAGAGAGACCAAGGTCAGAAGAGCAGGAGGAGGCGAAGGAAGAACCCCACGCTGGAGCAGGGGTGGGGGGGAAGGACTGAAAGCTATTTCCTCCCTCTCCCTGAAGCCCGTGGAGATCTTTTGGGGTTTGGAGACCCCCTGCAGCCCCTGGAGGAGCAGGTGGATGCAGAAGGAGCTGTTGCCCTGTGGGAGACCCAGGATGGAGCGAGATCCTGCAAGAGACTTGCAGCCAGGACTCCTGGAGAAGGAGACCCACCTGGAGCAGGTTTTTCCCCCGGTAGAAGTGTTGCCCGGGGGGTGCACTCCCGTTGCAGAGGTCTCTGGAGGACTGTCCCCCGTGGGAGGGACCCCAGGGGAGCAGGGGAAGGACTCAGAGCTGCGGCCCCCCTGCAGCCCGTGGGCAGGACCGTGGGGGAGCAGGTTGTCCCCCTGCAGCCCACGGAGCCCATCGGGGGGCAGAGACCCGACTGCCCCCCATGGAGTGACCCCCAGGACAAGAGCAATGGCAGCAACAACACCCACCTGCAAACCCCCATTCCCTGCTCCCTGCAACTGCTGGAGGGAGGGAGGAGTGGGGAGTGTTCTTAAGACTGATTTATTTCTTACTTTTTAGATTTAGTGCTTCTAGTTTTAGTTCTTATCTTGTTAGTAATAAATGTAAGTATTTAGCTACTCTGAGTTTGTTTTGCCATTATCTCTCAGCTGTTTTTTGCCTTTTTTTCCTTTTTTCCTTTTCCCTCTGGGAAAGGGTTGGGGGGGAGCCTGGAGGTTTGGGTGGACACTGGGTGAAAACCACTACACTGGGGCTGTTCCAGGAGAGAGGACAGTTCACTGTCCCAGCTGCTGGACGTGGACAGGAGAGAGTCCTTCGAGTTTCACATCATGGCTTGTGGTTCAGAGGTGCTCTCCAAGCACCTGGCACTGCTCCCTGCTCTCATTCCTGTCCCCTTGCGTTACATGCCAAACGCAGCTCCCTTCTTTGTGGCCAGGGACAAAAGGGTATTTTTGGGGGTTGGTTTTCTTTCTGTTTCCTTTGCATGGCGTGGTGAGCACTGTGAAAGGCACCTGAGCAAATCCCCCAGCTCAAATCCCTTTTGTAAGTGATTCCCACAAGGGAGGCAGGTGTAACTAGAGCCCTGGAGCCACCGTGCCTTTGATCTTGGAGGTGGAGGGCTCCGTTAAGGTGCCTCGGTGGGTTAATCCCACTCTGTTTCAGGATGCCAGTTTGGGAACCACCTAGATGGAGTTGGCAAAGGCTTTGTGGGGTCTCCTGGGTCTCAGTCCTTTATGCAGAGGCCAGCTGGCAGTGTTCATCTTGTAGTCATGCAAGAACATCATTCCCCCCCACTCCACACTGTCCTTGCCCCAGCCCGGACAATGTTCCTGCTCAGCAGCGGCTTTTGTGAGCTCAGTGTCTGGCAGCAAGGAGCTGAAACGAGAGCTCCCTGTCTCATACAGCACCTGAAATCAAACTGGAGTGGTTATTTACTGGGACAAAAGTTCTGTTCCTCTGCAGATCTCATGACAGCTGTTTTCCTCCCCACCCCACCATGAAATCTTCCTTTCCACAAAAAGAAAGGTGCAGTGGGAGTCTCGGCTTTCTGCTTTGGCTGGAGAAAGATGGGGAAAGGAATTACAGGAGTACAAATGAAAGAGGGACTAATTGGAGAAATAAGAGCCTTGTGTGTCTCTGCACAAGCCTGAGGATCCATGAAAAGGCCTGGCTTCAGAGTTATGACCAGGAGTCTGGACAACTCCAGAGGTTTCCAGTGCCCAGGTTGATCCTGTCTAACCTCAGGGTTTTCACCAGGGCACTTTAGCTGGGTATAAAACTACAACATACAAGGCTCTTCTGAGGATGGCCTGAAATATCCTACATCAAATATGCTGGGGAATATAGTCATAATTTAGGTGCATTTAGCCCCCACTCAAGTGATTCATAGTGTCTAGGAAAGGATAGTATTAAGTAATAAAGTCCCTGGGTAAATCTGAAGTTCTTCAGTTGGGCCAAATGTTGGTTTTTTTTAAAGAAAAATCAGACTTTTTTTTTTAAATTTTTGAGGAAATAGGTGATTCATTCTTTAAGGAAATACTGAAGTTTTATTGTGTGGATGCCCTGTCCTTACCTTGCCATACAGCACTTGAGACAACACCAAAACCTGTTACCATTAAAAAACAAACAAACAAAAAATGCTAAAAATAGCATGAGGATGCCTCCAAAATAGCTTAACACTTGGCAGCTCTCAAAGAGCCTGAGGGCTTTCCTCGTAGGACTCTCCAGGGATCAATATTGGGCCCAAATCTATTGAAAATTTTCATGAATGAGTGGGAAGTTGACATTAAATCCCCCAGATAAAATATTCAGTGGAACAGTGATTAGCTCAGCATTAACAACAACGAGGGCAGAGCATTCGGGTGGCTTTGGCTCCCAAAAACCAAACCAGTGCAAACTTTGCTGTCTCACAGGGAGGAATGTAGGTCAGGTTGGGAAGTGGGAGATGTGTCCTAGAAAGCAATGACTGAAATGGAGGGGTGGCTCATTTCCTTCCATCCTTGAAAAGGGTTTTTCCCAGTCTAGCCCACAGCAGACACAAGCTGACTCCTGCCTGCATCCTTGGAGGGATGCAGGAGGGTGGGAGAGTTGCAGTCAAGCTCCATGGTCAGATAGCAAAAGGAGCACTAAAGACCCACAAAATTTATTTATAGGGAGTGGGAAGGTGTGATTTCCTCATAGGGTTTGAAAGCATCTCAAGTGTTGATTTATCAGAAGGAAGATTAAGGAATGACTCCATTAGGATCTCTGAGCATCTTCACGGGGTGAAAGCAGCAGGTTAAAGGGCTCTTCAACCCAGGAAAGAAAAACAAAGTAAGATTCAGTGTTTGGCAGCCAAAACCTGATGAATTCACATGAAAAGTAAGGCACATGTAAGATTTTTAAGGTGTGAGTGTTAAACTGCTGGAAGGAACCGCCTGTGAAATGGAGGCTTCTCCTTTTCTTGGTATCTTCACGATGGGAGGTCTTTCTGGGCAACATGCTAAACCCGGATTACTTGGTTAAGAGCACAAGAGTAGTGGCTGTGATGTACAGGAGGTGAGAACAGGTGATGTAGCGGTCCCTTCTGACCTTAAATGTTATGCATTTATATGATCCCTGAATTAAACATCCTTGAACTTTCATTTTATGGCAAAATGAATGTCTGAGAGAGCTGGGAAAACACGTGTGGTGTTTGCAGCACTTAATCCATTGAAATATGGGCTCTGGGGGCCGGGATGGAACAACCCTCACTGCACTCAGAAGGGATTCTGCCTTTTGAGCCCTGTGTGAATTAAAACCCTGCAGAGAGGGAGCTGGGCTTTGCTGGGAAGTTTTCCCCTCCAACTCCACAGCGAAACAAACAGCAGAGATGTCTCAAGACAAATCGATGTGGCCCAAAATAGTCGCCTGCATCTCTGCCTGGTGGCTGTCTTTTTGGCAGCACTAATTAGCACCCAAACCTTGGGAGCACCCCCAGGCTGAGCTCTGAGTGCTGTCTGCTTTTCTCTCCTTTAATAAACTGAGACCGAAATTAGAGGGCTCGGGAAGAGTCTGTTCCACGTTTTCTCCCTGGATCTTTCTTGACAAGAAACCCTCCGTAACACTGCTGGGGCTGAGCGCTCTGGAGGGGCGGAGATGCACCAGCCCTGAAAGTCCCAAGTTTGTGTTTCTGGGCTGGGTTTAGGGCATGTTTGCTGCAGCTCAGGTTGTCTTGGCTCTCCCTGGTTCTCAGAGCTGGAGCTTTTGGGCTGCAGGTTAAGCAGGGTGACCTCCTAACTCTTGGGCTGGTCCCGTCGCTCCGATCGATGCTGCAGAGCCCGTGTCAGAGGGGTTTGAGGGCACAGCTTGGCAGAGGAGGTCCCAGATTGTGGGAGGTCAAACAGGAACGTTGATTTAAAGTTAGAAAACACAATATATAGGTTCTACAACTAAATATTAATCTCAGGGGCTGGCTTTATGCTAAACATAGGAGGAGGCATTACAACTAAGAGAATACAATGTGGCTGCTCTGAAGGGTATTCAAGAATGTAGGACTAGTTTATATTTAGTGAACACAAGACCGAAGAAACAAAGGGATTGATAAGGGAAGTTTCTATCTGGGAATACACAGAAACCCACAAATCTTGTCAAATGCAGGTGGCTTGGAGCAATAGATGCTGCAGACTTGATTGAGTCAGCCAGGGAGGTTCCTTCAACATACTCCCAATACACTTTTCTAGGGTCGCTTTGACTTCCCAGACAGGCTTCTTGAAACTAAGATATTTTCGAATCCCACAAGGAGGGAGGGGTAAAATTGAAGTGGAGTATGTGTGAGAGCTTCTGGCAACAACCCAGATGCCCCTTTCCGTGGCAGGGGGGAGCGTGGCCTCTGAGGAGCCGAGTGAAGATCACCCTGCCCGTCCGCTCACAGCGCGAAAAGCAATCAAGCTTTACGAGCTCCCTGCCCGGGATGAAACACAGTCTTAATCACACTTTAATCTGATGTGTTTTCTCTCTCATCTGGGATGAGTCTGAAGGATATACAGGGTCATGGACCTCAAGCTGAGAGGTGGAAACCTGCTGAAGGCAGTCACTTAATAGTTTTTGATGATGTGGTCGGTGCCTGAGAGTCCAGGGAGGAGACAAGGCTACAAAGAGGTGACCCAGACCACCAGGTGGCCTCTCCTTTTGCCCAGTATTTGGCTAACCAGAGTAAATAAAGGGCCAAAAGAGAGAGGGAACCAGGATGAGAACAAGTCTTATGTGGGCAAGTCCTATGAAGAGCAGCTGAGGGAGCTGGGGGGGGCTCAGCCTGGAGAAAAGGAGGCTCAGAGGGGACCTTCCAGCTCTGCAAGTCCCTGTCAGGAGAGGGGAGCCAGGAACAGGGACAAGAGGAGAGGGTTGGCTGTGCCAGGGGAGTGCTAGGTTGGATATTAGGGGAAAATTCTTCACAGAAATGGTTGTCAAGCATTGGAACAGGCTGCCCAGGGAAGTGGTGGCATCACCATCCCTGGAAGTGTCCAAAGGATTATGGATGTGGCACCTGGGGACGTGATTTAGTGGTGGCCTTGGCAGTGCTGGGTTAAAATGGTTGGATTCCATGACCTGGAAGGTCTTTTTCCAATCTTAATGATTCTATGATCAAGGATATGGAGTGGTTTCCATGTGGGAGGTGACGGAAGAAGCAGGAACTCCCCAGCCTGGCAGGAGGCGAGATGAAGGATCTTGAGAGATTGGCAAATTTATGACTGGTATAAAGGGATGGATAAGAAATGACTGTTCACCACCTCTGCAAATATGAGAATTACAGGGCATGAAATTAAACTTTTGAAAAATCAAGGCCAGAACAAATGAAAAGAGGTGATTCCCTCAAGCAGGGGGCTCTAGACCTGTGAAACTCCGTGGCAATGCATGCTGTGGATGCAGAAAGTCAAGGCAATTGCAAGATAAACCAAAAAACTACAGATTTTTTTTTCCCTGTTGGTTCTAGCAGAGCCAGACAAGGTGCAGAAGTTCCCCTGAGTGAAAGCAGCCAAAGGCTGGGAACATTCTGGGGACATACATGTTTACCCTGTTCTTATGCTTTGCTTATAGGCCCTGGCTGAAGACAAGGGACTGGGTTCTGTGGAATGCTGGTCCCAGCCAGTATATCTGGTTTTATGTGGTGTTATGGGGCAGTTTAAGTCTGATCATAACTGAAAAATGGGCATTTTTTTGAACTACCATAATTTCCTTAGTTTGACAGTGCCTGAACAAGGGAGTTTCATCAACACAATCCTTCAGGAGCTGCCTGGGTCATCAACCAGAAACCTGGGAGAGAGGAAGGGTGGCTGGGGAGAGACATGAGGCAAAGTTCCTCCAGGAAGCTGGATGAGGACTTCTTAGCCCAGGGAGGTATTAAATGTGTAAAGATGGAATTTGTAGGGATGATAGAATTGAATTGGTGGGAAGGGACAAGGAGGTACAGTAGGATATCTGAGAGAGCTGCTGAGGGGAATTCATCTGTAGAAAGATGCTCCTTGAAAATTGAGGGTAAGGATCCCTTCTTATGATGGACGGGTTGGAACTAGATGATCATGAAAGTCCTTTCCAACCCAAGCCTTTCTCTGATTCTGTGATGGCAACATCTGGAAAGAGGATGGAACAACATGGCCCGGAAAGTAGCCACCACGAGCAGAAACAACTCTTAACATCTCCCTGTGTGTTTTAACTGTTCATGCCTCCACCAGGGGCCTTGAGGGGATGCTGGACTTGGAGAAAGGCTATTGCAGTGACATAAATTCCTTTAGAGGTCCCAATTAAATCTATATATAGCCTTCATAGAGCCTGGGTAACGATCTCTGCCTTACTCAGCAGCCACGCTCCAGTGGCCACACAAGCACTGGCTCTCATTAAGCCTGGCCTGGCCCCGCATTAATTGTGACATGAGGCTCTTATTTTGAAGGCTTTGGAACACAAATGTGTAGCCAAACCTCATTTGTTTTATAGTTTACAGACTGAAACACTTGACCAAGGGATAAAGATTTAGTGTAAACCGGGCAGGGGGGATCTGTAGGTACATGGATCCAACAGGGCAAAACACTCTGCTACAGGCAGAGGAAGTTGGCCAGAGCTGATGGTTTGCTGGGTGGGCAGGTGGCTACTTTCATCAGGTTTGGGAAAAATCCCTTGGATCTCCCTCCACACCTCTGAGCTGGAGTGTTGGGATTTTTCCAAAGGATTCCTAACAATTTTCCTGCCTCCTGCCGATGGGATGCACTGTTACTGTCCCAGCCAAGGAAGAGTTTTGCATTCTTGGTAGGGCAAAAGCAGGAGTTAATTCAGAGAAAAGATGAGTGAGATTCAACTCTGAAGCCTCTGAATGTGTGAAACACACTCTTCAATCTCCAAGGTGCCAACCATACTCCCGGCAGGATGGTGTGTCCCTTGCCCCTCCTGGAGTTCTGATGTTTTTGGGAGGGGAATCGCTGTGGAGTGGTAGAAGTCTTTGAAGAAGGGACAGCACAGTCGTGCTGTTGTGAAGGGGGAGCCTGGGAAGCTGCCAGGTCTTCAAGAAAAGGGCTGAGATAATCTTTGTTATCTGGGTGCCTGTTCCTGTGTAAATAAAACCAGAAGGGAGAGTGGGGTGTGAGGGTTGGACTGGCAGAGCAGATGGTGAAGGGCACTTGTTCAAACACAACCCATGTCATCACGTGAGATCCTTTGAGCTATGGAATGGTTCTGTAGCTGTGTGACACAGTGGATTTCCTCTACCACTCTCCCAGACATGAAATGAAAATCATTTTGTATTGTGACTGGTTTTTCTGGTGCTGCAGGTAGGAAGAGGGGAGGCCTTAATGTGTTTGGGGATTGTTCTCAGTGGCAGGATTTGAGGGAGAGCAGAACATTGTGTGGCACTGAAGGGGGATTCACCTCACCCTGTGATCATGGTGTATGTTGTAAATGTCTCTGTCTGACCTGGCTGTCTGAACTCCTTTATATTTCAGTGGATAGATCCAGGCACATCCGGGGTGTGATTTATCCCTGGTCACCATCTAAAACAGAGAGCGCACAAATCCTGCCCTGCAAAAGGTCTCTCCTTCAACAGAGGCTGGTTTCTAGCTTAGAGTTGGACTCTGATGTTGCAGACAGACTTTAGTGAGATGGCAAACCCCTCACTTTTCATACCTGCCATGACACAGCTGTTCCCCACAAGCTGCGAGACTGACAGTCTCGATGGAGCAGAAATGAAGCCTGGCATGGTCTACATAGAAAACCCCTGATCTGGCTTCTCTGAGCCAGCTGCAGAGCAGGGTCCTGCCAAGGGAGGCATGGAGAGGACAACTGCACTGCAAGATGTGCACAGAAAATGTCACTGCTGTAGGAGCATCAGTGGCCACCTCACCGCGAGGGCATCTCATGGCAGCTGCCACCCCTCAGCCTTACCCCAGAGGATTCTGTTGCCACAGAAGCTGTGGGCATCAAATCTCCCTGTTTCTCTTCCTGCTTTACCTCTGCTGGGGTAAGTGGTGTGTGATTGTGGCTGGGGATTTGCTGTGGCAATGCCAAAGGCATCTCTCAGTGAAGATGTGCAGGACAGCTCAGGGCAGAGAAGGGGAGGAGCACGCACACAGCTGGAGGTAGAGAGCCTTTGGTGGCCAAGAATATTTGAACAGGTGATTTATCCTGCCATGCAGCAGGACATTGACCCCCAGTTTAATTATTGTGTCATTTGTCCCTGACAGCTACTGCTGCTTCCAATTAACGCTCTTAATTAAAGCCCCCAATTTTCCAAGTGTGTAAGCATGAATTTCCTGGGAAGAATGCTACAATGAAGAGACAGAGCTTGGGGGTGTCTGATGAGAAATGACATTCCCTGTCCCAGTGGGATGGGGAAGTTATTTACTTACCATGCTGGAGTGGCAGGCTGGGATCACACCAAGATCCCAGTCTCTATCCCCACAGGATCATCTCCTCTCCCACCAGTCTTACATCATCTACACGTGTGTGAGTCCTGTTTCATAGCAGGACAAAGAACATGTGCTGCAGCTCCCCTGGGCTCTGCTTTTCTGTGTTCCTGCTTTTTTCCTGAGTTTGTGGGTGAGATAACAAGGCACAGGATATCAACCATGTCAGAGGAATTCTAAGTCCCTTTGTCCATCATTCAGGCCCAAATAAAATTGGCACCTTGGGGTGTTGTGCAGGTGACTGAACACCTTCACTGGCTCTGTGAAGGGTGCAGAAGTGGTTCCTCCAGTGGTCTCTCAGGTGTTTTTTGC
Organism: Formicarius rufipectus; assembly: GCA_013399695.1. Taxonomy (NCBI): domain Eukaryota; kingdom Metazoa; phylum Chordata; class Aves; order Passeriformes; family Formicariidae; genus Formicarius; species Formicarius rufipectus. Next base: position 376,990 of record VXAU01000283.1, read on the forward strand.
CTTGTTTTGTTTAAGAAATTGTATTATCAGGGACACTCTATTCAAGGCTTTGAAATCAAATAAGCTCCACTCTGAACCTTTGTGCAGTTTTTTGGGGCTGGCTGAGTCTTGAAAGATAGCAGCATTCCCAGAACGCACATGGCTCGCCTGAGTCACTGCTCAGTGTTTTGGAAATGTATCTTTTGACTGCTGGGAAGGAAATTGGCTACTTAAGATGCCTTTTTGTACATTTAAATTAACTTAGTCCATCAGACTGAATAAATCCTGCCACTGTATTAACATGCAATTATAACAGCAGAGATTGAGCAGTGATTCACGTTTTGACCAGAATGTTGGCAGTTTGAGGGGAAAAAGAAGTAATGTATATTGAAATAAAAAAGTCAAAAGGGGGAGCCAGAAAATTATGACTGAGCACATAGCAGGAGCTTTTGTGAATATATAATGGCAGAAGTGGGAGCCAAACTTCTAACAGGATTAGCTGTTACTGTCTATCAGAACCAAAAAGCTCAATCATTTTGTTTGAAATGACTTTTTGCAACTCATTCATACAAGAAATGGAGGGCAGAAGGGAAGCTGGGAGCTGGAGGAGCTGCAGTGTGGAAGTGAGGTTGGGTCAGAGGTGAGGTGGTGTGTGAAAAAGCCCTGAAGTGGCAGGTGAGCTCTGAACTGGCAGATTTTGCTAGATTTTTTAAGATGTTCTTACGAGCCAGAAACTCATGAATGATTTTGGGGTAGGGGGGGGACACCAGTCAAATGATATGTTGATGAAGTGAAGTACCTCTTCAAATCCTGCTGCAGAAATGGCAGCTGGACCTGCTTCTTTTTTCTTGCTGCCCTTGAGGAGAATATTGGGTTCACTTATTCCTTGTCTGACCCTGTCTCTGGGATCTCAGCTCACTCTGGATAGAATGAGTGATAGAATGATAGAAAGGTTTGGGTGGGAAGGGACCTTAAAGACCAAACAATTCCACCCCCTGCCATGGGCAGAGACACCTTCCATCAGCTCAGATGGCTCCAAGCCCCATCCAACCCGTTCTTGGACACTTCTAGGGATGGGGCTTATCTGGGCAATCTGTTCCAGTGTCTCACCCCCTCAGCTGTGAATTTGGAACAGTTTAGATGGTGAAGATGCCTGAGGGATGCAGGTCCTGACCCTTTCATCTCCTCTGTTTAAGTGAGGTGCTGGTGGGGGGCTCCTCAGTCTTTCACACCCTCCAATAATCTTGGAAATCGTGTGCTGAGTAGGTTTCTCTGGGAATGTCAATGTAGGAGATGGTCAGAGAGCATCTCTCCATCTGATCTGCTACAGACAGAGCCTTGGAAGCACAGCAGCTCCTAGATGTCCATCAGGTGTGTGGACAGGCATCTGCAGGAACTTTACCATCATATCCTCAACACTTCAATGAACCCAAAGTCTAAGTATGTTGTGCTCAATAGCTTAATGTTCAATAGTCAGGTCTTTCCTGAACTTCTTGCATGAATCTGGGTGCCATAAGATCACATCTTCAGAAACATGTAGAGAGCTCCTGCGTCAGCTGCACGAGACCTCACTTATTCAGCTTCAGCTCTCATTGATAGGGTGGGGATATGTGCTTCCTCACATATGGAATTAGAGAATATTCTGAGTTGGAAGAGCCCACAAGGGTCACTGAGTCAACTCCTGACCCTGCACAGAACACCCCAAAAATCCCACAATGAGCTTGAGAGTATTGTCCAAATGTTCCTTGAGCTCTGGCAGCCTTGGGGCCATGCCCACTGCTCTGGGGAGCCTGTTCAGTGCCCACCACCCTCTGGGGGAAAAACCATTCCCTGATATGATGTATTTCCTTATGTATGGAATATAAGCCCTTAAAACAACAGGAGTCTCTGTTACATCCATATATTGCTGTGGCACAGTGAGGCCAAAATATCAGTTAAGCCAGGACCACTTCTGGAATTCAAACTACTCTGAACTGGCTCATAGTGCCCCAAAAATGAAGGACACTTTGCTTCTGTTGATCCTCTGTCTGATGACACCCTGGCTGTATTTGGACAACACTCTCAGGCACATGGTGGGATTTTTGGGGTGTCCTGTGCAGGGTCAGGAGTTGGGTTTGATGATCCTGATGGGTCCCTTCCAACTGAGGACATTCTGTGATATTTGCTGCAAGATGTTGAGCCCAAGTTCCACCCCACTGAAAGACCAGCAGTAGGGACCCTCACTGATGTTGGGAAATAACCTGGAGAAGCTTGTCAGACCTTCCAAGGATGGACAAGGGGTGGAAGGAGTTATCACAGCCTGGTTTACCTTGGAGAATTCAACCTTCAGCACCGTCTGGTGCCCTCACTGCAGTGAATAAAGGCAAGGCTCCGTAGTTGGGAGGCTGTGTGGACTTGGCTGTGTGGACTTGCCTTTTCCAGATATTTTAGCAGCAGCACAAAAAGCTGACTGTTCCCTGGAGGGGCTCAAGACTTTCAGCTTGGAAAGCTGAGCTGAATTAATTACAGTTTATGTTCCAAAAAGGAAAATAAGACCTCTGATATGCCTTATTTGCTTGATGCTCTTTCTCTTTCCAGCAGACGACCCTTAGGTGGTTTTCCTTTCAGTTGTGTTTCTTTTTTGTACTTTCTTTCTGAATTAATTAGAAGGTCTGACACTTACAGCCCAAGACATTTACCAGCGTGGTGCAGTTCTAATTAATCTCACAATAAAGCTGCTTGAGGTGAGCTCAGAAAAGGTCTTACATAGCAGGAGCAACATGTCACAATGCAAATAGTGACACAGGACACAGCCTGGTGTGATGGACAGGATGTAGCTTGGTGGCAGCTTTTTACCACATACCTGTGGTCTCTGGGACAGCAACACAAGCAAGGTGTGCCCCTAAACAACACATATCCTACAAAGTAGCCTAAATACACTGGGAGGAAAACAGTTCTTCAGAGATGAAGATCTGGATTCCCAGTAGGTTCCTCCCGCCTCTGAAAGGAGCCTGGATATCCTTTGATGGCTAATTAAATAATAATACTAATAAAACCGACAGAGACCACTTTTTATCTACTCTTTTTGTAGCAATTTGCAAACAAATAGCAGATTTCAGTCCTCTAGGACTTCCTTCTTGTGCATACATCAAAGCCACGAGTGGATTTTGACTCAGAACATTCAAACGTCGCTGTTTGAAAAGAGCATGTTCAGATCTAAACTTCTTAACCAAGGCTCGAGTCTCTGAGACAGATGTAAACTGGCTCAGAGATGAGGTTGAGAAAAACTATCTACAGCTAATGAGGATAAATTAAGCAGCACCATATGTGAAACTGAGGGTGGCTTGGGTAGGAGCTGCACAGCCAATCCCAACTGTGTCCACAAATTTCTAGTTCCAAGGTGGACATTACACAGTCTGGATTGAAGAATGGTAGATTTACAGTCTTTAAGAACAGAATTACCTGCCCCTTCTTCAAGTACTGTGGTGGTCAAGCTAGATGTGATCAAGGAAAAATAACTCAAATATATTTTTCTTAGGTGGAAGTAAGAGGTGGGATGGCTGACATAATAAATTGTAAGATCTGAAATTCTTATTATCTTCTTGTAAAAAGTTCAGTGTATTTCTGGGAGTTGGATGCAACCCAGACTGTTGGGTTCAACAAGTCTAGTTGGGTGAAATCCTGGAGAATAACATTTATATTTGATGAACAGCTGATACCTTGTGGACCTCAAGATAAAGGAAGGTGGAACTACTGCATTCATGGCCAAACCATCTTACCTTCGATACTTCTTGACAAAATCACAGAATCATGACTGGAAGGCTGGAAAAAACTCCTAAAACCATCAAATCCAACCATTACCTTCTCACTGCCAAGTCTGCTATAATTACAGAAGTTTGAATGACTCCATCCCTATTTTGATCTCACTTTTGTTGCTCTGAGGTCTCTCCTGGTTATGTTCTTATGCTCATGGCAATAGACTCAGTTTGAGAAGAGTCTTCTGTGTTGGTTTTTGTTTGGGTTCCCTCCCCACATTCTCACTTTTCCATTAAAAGCCTTCAGTAGCCCCAGTTGGTTTCTCTGGGTGACTTGGCACAGGCACCGGTGCAATGATAAATAAAACCCCGTGATATTCCACCTGAAGTTTTCAGAAGCTCCTGCCACTTGCCAGAGGCAAAGCCACACATTTCCAGCTTTTGCTCATAGAATATCAGCCACCACGTGGGATTTGTGCATAGGGGTGAGGAAGACAATTTCTGATACAAATAGAAAAGGTCTTCATACACAGCTGGAATTTTGCCTGATATATATTTATATTTAAAAAGGGGGAAAAATGCCAGTTCTTGGTTCCTCTCCAGGCAAAATCCGGATGGATCTTAATCTGTCACTTTCCAGCTCAAACTCTCCTGGATGTTGCGCCAAGTGAAAAATTGTCACTGGGCTGCAGGTGTAGTCCCTTGTCATTTGTCATGAGTAACTGTTCTGCAGTTTATGGTTGGCAGTTCTCAGTGGTGTTTCATCAGGATAATGCCACAGTCTATCATCTGAAGAAATAAACTCTCCCTTGCTGGCAGGAGCTGGGGTGAAGGCACCGCCAATTGACTGGTTATTATCGAAGCTCTCTGAAGTTTAGTCAATGGGAAAAGACACCATCAGGTCACTGGGCCCAAATTGTATGTTTGGTTTCAAAAGATGTGAGGGGCTTACAAAACCTAAGAGGAATCAAAAGGCACTGGGCTGTGAGACAGAAGGTCAGGCTGGGCAGTCCCTTCTGCCTTTGAAAGCTCTCACTGAAATACTTTAATTAAAAAGGAAAAATGAAAGGAAAATGGATAATAAAATGCAGCATTTTGGCAGTAGGTGGGTGTTTCAGGTCCACATCTAATGTCTTCAAAGCTGCCAAGGTAGGGTGACAGCAAGAAAACACCCAGTCTGGTAGTCTTTGTGCTTTTCCTGCTGGGAGCAATCTCTCCAGGAGTGGGACAAGTGATGGTTGGAAAGATGCACTGGTAATGGAGAGTGGATCTAGCACTCTCCTGGGATGAGAAGTGGTGGTGACAATGGGGAGTGGTGGTGCAGGAGATCTTGGGAGGGAGGCAAAGACACCACAAGACCTCAGTTCTCACAGGAATCCAGAAAGCAACAGAGTCCACAACCAAAGTGTGAGAGAGTATTGAGATCTCTTGAGTTAAACTTGCTGCAGGAGATTAATTGTTTAATTGTCCCAAGGTATCAGGTCCCCACGGCCTGCCTGATGTGCTGATTCCCTGGGAAACTGTGCAAGTGAGGTCATCTGAAGGGTGGAAGGCCAGGGGGAGGAGGGGAAGGTCACAGGGGATGTGCTGATCTGGACAGGGATTGCACCAGGTTGAGCTCTGGAGCAAACTGCATCCGCATCTTTCAGGCCTGCCGAGCTCTGCACGGATGTCCCTCTGGGAGGACAGGGGCCAGGGGAACAGGACAGGGAGGGCTGCAGCTCCATCACGTCATCATGGGCATTGCAGAGCCCTGTGAAAAGCCTGACAGGTTGTCCCCTTTCCTCCTGCAGCTCACTCGGGTGCCCGTGGAGTCGTGTAGCCAGTACGAGACGTGCAGCGAGTGCTTGGGCTCAGGAGACCCTCACTGTGGATGGTGTGTCCTTCACAACACGTAAGTACCTGCTGGTGCTTGGCACCATCCCAGCCCTGCTTTTCCACCACCCACCTTCCCTCAGTGGCTGTGGTAACACATGACAGAGATGAAAAATGCTGTCTCACCTGAGCCAGGTGTAGACATCCAGGTACCTTCAGCCAGGTCTCTGGGACTTGCTGGGGAGGACTTCATTCAACTGAGAAGGTTTTTTTAAGAAGGCAAGGGGAAAGAAGGATGGCAGATAATGGACAGATCTCCTCCATCACATGATCCATGACCTGCTGACCGCACCAGGAAAGCATCTGTCCACCCTGATGTGCTTTGAATCAACCCCCCAGCAGCTCTTCTCTGGGTGACACTTACCTTGTTGCTTCCATTCCTGAAAGGCAGTTTGGCTCTGACTGGGTGCCCTTGTCTCAGCAGCTCCAACTTTCCACTGCTGACCTGAACCTCTCCCCTTTCAGGCTTGTCAAGATCTCCATTGCCCCTGGAGAGGACCCAGATCCCTGTAGGCAGTTAGCTTCAAAAGTTTGTTTTCAAGGGGACCCTGTGGTTTGTATGTTCACTGTGAGAAAACGTTGACCCTGAAGTTGAGTGTTTGTCCTGTGTGGGTCAACTCAGGTGGGCCAAATGAGCACAAAGGGGTCAAACTGCTCATTTGGCTTATCTGGCCAGGAAGATGAGAAGATGTATGTCCATATTCTTGGGTTTCTTTATAACAGGCTAAGAAGGGACCTCATTTCACTATCTCATTATTGTGTCGTGCTGGCTTACGCTCCTCTCAAGGAGTGCTGCATCCAGGTGTCCTCAGGACAGGGGTATTAAGTCCCTGGCTTTGTTTTCTTTAGGTTTTTTAAGATGTTATTGATCTGGAAGTTTCCTCTCTGCAGACTTCCCCTGCCAGTGCTCTCCTCCTGCAGAGAGCCCTCTGCCAGAGCTGTGGACAGGGAGGTGGAGGGTTGGCTGAGCTCCTGGTTATGAGTGGCAGGGTGGTCTCATCTGCCAAGAACCTCTCAGCAGAGACAGTGGCTGGGAAATGCGTTGGATCTGTCTACCCAAACATCTCCAGCTGAGCATGGCTCCGCAGGGTGCTGTCACTCCAAGGCTCACAGTGTCCTTGGCAGCCTTGGAGGGTTTTTCTGATGGACACTGCTGTTGCAGTGTGTTTGTCTTCTCCTGCTGAGTTCACCTCTGAATTCTTCCCATTGCATTGCAAGCTCTCTTGGCGGAGACAGTGATCCAGTTGAAGTGCTACTCTTTGCTGCCTCTCCTTTTTAGAGCAGAAAGGAAACAAACCTGCACCATGTTCCAACCTTCTGGTGATGCTCATCATCCAAAACCACGACAGCCTGCTAAATTTCAGATCAGATCTAGGGGCTCCATCCCAAAACATGTCTCATGCTCTGGGATTATCCAAGGGATCCTTGGCAAACCAGCCCTGTGTTGTGGCCTGGTAGGTATGAGCTCATTAAAGTTTTCATCCTGCTAACCTGAGGATACTTCCACTTGGTATGTCTCCATCCCATCTTACCCTGCAGAACACCGTGTGTTTTGCCATCAGTGGAGGGACAGCACAGACTACGTGCAAGCAGCACAGGGAGGCACGAATTTGGCCACTGATTGCACCACAGCAATTCTGGGTAGTTCATCTCCTTCCATCCAGGGTCAGTGGCAAGGAGCAATCAACACCTCCAGCAATAAATCCCCACCAGGAGAGCAGAGGGACGGGGACAACAGCAGATTGTGCAGTGGGTCGTCATAAAGGGGTGTTAAAATGAAATGGCTGGTGATGAGTGGGGTTGGCAGCATCGACCTGGGTGAAACAAAAACCATCCCTGTACAGACTCCATCCTTCAGGGAGAAGTTTGGCCTCACAGTGTGCACCTGCCTGACAGTGCATCCCTGTGCCCTCCTCCCTCTGGTCACTTGACCTCTGTTTCCTTTTCTGGAAAAGAGAAACACCTCCTATTTGTGGACATTTCAGCAGGGTCACTGAGATTAATTCCCTGTGGCTTTGTTTTTTTGAAGCAGCTTGAAGGCAAATGTTATCAAATCCCACTTCAGTCTGGTCCTTTCCCCTCTTGCTGCCATTGCAGTTAAGAAATCTGATTTTCAGTCCTAGTTTGGGAGGGGTTTTCAGTGCAGCCTCGGGTGTTGCTTTCTGCGCCTCAGTTTCCTCATGCTTTTAGGTGGCCCCTAAAACCCCATTCAACAAGTGTTGGCTGCACAGGATGTTCAGGGTAAAGGTGTCATAGCATTAAGTCTCTTCTTAGAATTTTTTGCACATCACAACCCCTTAAGATTCATTAACAGACTTTTCCTCAAGTGGGATGCATCACCAGTGACTCCTGCACAGGGATCCATGGGGAAAGGTGCCATAACCCTGACTGTTAACCCTTCTCTCTTCCCTCCCGGTCAGGAATCCCATGGCATTTCCAATGCAGGGCTGAATCCAGCCAGACTGATGTGGGAGCATGTGGAGGGGATGGAGGAGGCACTTGGGCTGGGGCAACCCATTTACTAATTGGAGAATTATTCATTTGTCTTTCAGAAGTTCTCATTTTGGGGTCTTAGTTCAGATTTTAGTAAAGACCCGAGGTAGAGAAGGACTGGGAACCATTCACTCATCTTCTTCCTCCAGTATAAATCATCAAGAGAAACAGTGTAGACTTGGGGACAGGTGAAATCTGCATCTATTTTCTTGCGTGTCTCCCTTATTTTTGGGGATTTTCGCTCCAGGGGCTGATGCAGCCCCTCTTGCCCAGACCCCCATTTGCAAGCTCCTTGCCTGGGAGGGGTCTGGGCTGTCGGGGAAGTGTCTCCCTCCATCCCTTGGTGGCGGAGCGGGGCTGTCTGTGCGCACAGCGGCGCGCCGGGGCTCGGACATCGATCGCCGCAGCTCTGCTGTCCTAACCTTACACCGAGAAACTCGAGTCCTCCGAGGGAGAAGGAGACACACAGACCCACAGACGGCTGCAGGAGAGGGGAGGGAGGCGGATTGATCGGCTGCTGTCCCTAGAAGGGGAGAGCAGAGCCGATGGAGAGCAGGTCACTGGAGCTTCTCATCTCCGTATCCTTGCCCCGATCTTGTCCCCCCCCCGCCGCTCCCTCTCCGTGCCGCAGCTCCGCTCCCCGCCCGGGCTCTGTTCAGGCCTCTTTAGGCGGCGATGAATCATTTAGTTGGTGTAAATTGAAAACGTGGAGCTGCTGCAAGGGCCTCCTAGGGAGGGTGATGGGCTGGGGTGGGAGCAGGGGGAGGAACCAGAGCCAAGAGATGGACGGCACTGAGGCACTCGGTGCTGTGCTGCAAGGTCAAGGCAATGTCGCCAGCCCGAACGGGGGCTGCAAGCAGGGATGAGAGCAGAGCAAAGTTTGCTGCAAGCCTGGTATGAATTCAGCAGTTTCCTCCTGTGTCAGATCAGCAGCACAAGCTGAAGATGCCACCCAATATCTGACCATCCCTGTAAACCCCCAGCAAGTGACTTCTGTCTCCATCCATGTGCAAACTACACCCTCCTCTTCCTTCCCTCCCACTCAGGGACAGAGGGGCAGCAATAGCTCAGGCTCTTTACCCCTAGAGGAGGGAAAAACCCTTCAGGAGCTGATTGTGCCCTCTCTAGGTCTAGATTGCATATTGGGAAGGAATTCTTTTCTGTGAAGGTGGTGAGACACTGGCACATGTTGGGCAGAGAAGCTGTGGCTGCCTCATCCCTGGAAGTGTCCAAGGCCAGGTTGGATGGGGCTTGGAGCAACCAGGGCTGGTGGAAGATGTCCCTGCCCATGGCAGGGGGTGACACTAGATAATCTTTAACGTCCCTTCCGACCCAAACCATCCTGTATTCCACACACACACACAAACTGCTCCAGGTGCACGTGGTCACCATGCAGGTTCTCAGCCCTGCACGGTGTCTCTGGCTCGTGTTTAACACTCCAGCTGGAGTGGAAATTTGGGGCAGAAATGCAGCGTCCCTGTAAAGACAGTCAGTGTTTTCTTACACTGACCTTGCTGGGTGCAGAAGGGACCTGTCCCAGGCTCTTTTGTGTTAGTGCTACTCCTGGATTTTGGCTGTGCTGCCTCATCTCATCCTCGTGTAGCATCCGTTTGATTCCAGGAGGAACACTTGAACACACTCAAGCTGTCCTTAAGGGAGGATGCACCCCCAGGCACCAGCCTCCTTCTGTCTGCTCTGGAATCTGCCCTTGCTGGTCTGGGGACTCCTTGGTTGGCAGGTCATTAATTGCAATCAGAGAGGAAAACAGTCCCATTTTCTGAGGGAACTTGTGATATTTCAAAACTTTTTTTTTCTTTCTTTTTTTTTCCCCCCCCAGCTTGTAGTGGCCAATTAGGTTTTTAATAAGAAATGTTCCTGAAAGCTGTTTTGGAAGGCACTGATTCCATTTAGTAATTGGAGAATGATTCATTTAGACTTTGGAAGTTCTCATTTTGGGGTTTTATTTCAGTTTTCAGTAAATTGCAGAAGATTTCAAAAGGAAAAAGTCATTCTGAAGTGAAGCATAACTTTTTTCTTTTTCTGCTTTTTTATTTTCTTATTTTTTCTTCATTAAAATGGAACATTTGGGCATCTGTGATTTCTTTCTCCCCCAGAAGTCTCTACCAGCTCTGGAGACTGAGCAAAGCGGGACGTCAACACTGTTGGTTTAGGAGGAACTGACATTTGCTGTGGAGGGAAAAGGGTTTGTTTAAGCATCTCCAATCTGCCCTACAGTGGAGGTAACAGATCCAGGATTTGGCTCTGCTTTTTCCACTCCTCTCCTCATCTCTGAGGAGCGGCTCATGTCCTTTGTGTGTCCTTCTGGCGCCCAAGATCCTCACCAAGGCTGGCTCTGCATCCCAGTTCCAGAGGATGTGCCAGGAGCACTCCCTTACTCCTGAACCACGGGAATAGGATGCAGTGGCCTCCTCTAGGCATCCTCACCCCATGAGAGAAGCAATGATAGAAGAGTCTTAGATATGGGCCATACCACTCACCTTCCTGGATCCTTTTGGCTCTGGGTTTGGCTCATCTTTGGGATGACCAAAATCTCCTGCAAGCAATTCCTCAGGCTGAGCCGACCAGGATTAACTGGACAACTTCAGCAGCAGCAGCTGCAATGGTGTTTATGAGGCACTTCAGACACCACAGGAGAGTTTTTTCGATTCCCCACAAAAGCACAGCCCTGTTTAGAAGGGGTTTATGCCATCCTCTGGCAGCAGACACCTACTCCAGGGCCTGGGAGGTGACCCTCCACATCCTCCTGCTCTCCACCCTCTCCCATTTGCCCTGTAGCCACAAGATACTTCTATAGCCAGAAATTGCAATTCTCCTTTCTGAGATGATATGGAGGGAAAAGGGCACTTAAACAAGTTGTTTTCTCTGTAGTGAAGGATTAGTGTGGAGGGGGAGGAAGGTTTGTTATCCATACTTGGACTCATTGCCAGACCAGGAGAGGAAAAAAAAAGGGAAAAGTTCCAAAGTGCAGCTCCTGCTGTCTCGTCTCAGCAGGAAACCCGATAGGATGCTGCTTGCAGAGCCTCATTGATTGTCCCTGGCTTTAACTTTCTTGGTCAAAGTCTTCTGAATCACTAGAGAGTCTCAGGTAACCCAAGCTGCCCACAGAAGCTGCAATAAGACCTTTATTGGAAGGGTCTTTTTCTTGCTTGACTTTCTGCTGTCTGAAAGCCTGGGACTGTCTTTCAGGCTGAGGGTTTTTTTCCATCCTTTTCCCCTTCACCTCATCTCTTTTCCTTCCCAGTCTTTTCCTCCAGTGCTGTGTGGGGAAGGGCACTGGGAAGGGCTGTATGGGTCAGGCTTCAGGGACCCAGCAGGGCAAGAGGGTGGAATATCACACCCAGTCCTGTGCCACTCTGGGCTCTAACAGACAGGGAGAAAAAAGTGATTTACTGGCCCTTGGGAGGGCTTTTGATTCTATAAACCTTCAACTTCCGTGGCAAGTAACCAGGGCCTCAGCTGCGTCTGCCTTGTGCCCCCCACGCTGTTTAGCTCCGAGGTGCAAACCAGAGTCCCTGCAGTAAGGCAACAATTTGCAGGTAGTTTGCATGTTCCTGGCACGATGAATAAGTCAGAGAATCACAGAATATCCTGAGTTGGAAGGGACCCACAACTATCATTGAGTCCAACTCCTGTCCCTGCACGGGACAGCCCCCAAAACCCCACCACGTGCCTGAGGGCACTGTCTGAACACTTCTTGCACTCTGGCAGATTTGGTGCTGTGACCACTTCCCTGGGAAGCCTGTTCCAGTCCCAAAAACACCACACAGTTGTGGCTGGGACCTTCTCCTTACAGCAAATTCTTTCAATTTACTTCCCTGCCTTCACACTGTCTTGCCATGGGTCAGCTCTTGGTGCCTTCAGATAGCTGAGAGACCCTTTACATGCCAAAGGTACATGATAATTGTACTAATTTTCCTAAAGGTGGATCAGCCACATGGAGAACAAGTGGCTTCTAGCTCAAATCCTGTTTTTCCTTGGAAATCTGTACCCAGCTGGGCTGTGCTCCCCCATCAGAAGGGAGGCTCTGAGCTACTTCAGTTGCTAAGTTCAACACTCCTGTGTGTCTGAGGCATCTGGAGTGGGGCATTTCTTGCTGCAGCAGGAGATTTTCAGTCACACAACGGGGACAAAATTGTATAACAGTATAAATGCTGTGAGGGAAAGTAACTGCAGGAAATCTGAAGTCTTGCAATTGCTTTGAAAGTCCTCAGTCAGTTGTTTGGCAGTGTCAGTGCTGCCCATCAGTGGTGGCAGAGGCAGGAGTGAACCAGTTTCCAAACAGTGCTTCCTTTGACTTCTCCCGAGTCACAGCTGGCCTGGGAACCCCTTCCATCTGACAACAAGGGAAAGTGGGGTCACCTTCCCTCAGCTGACCTTGCAAGGGGGTGATTGCCACTTCTTCTCAGGTAGTTATGGAAACTGGAGATGGCATTTGAGGCTCGGCACGGAGGGGAGCGTGGCAGGGGAGCTCCGTGGAGGGACACGGACCCTTTCTGCACCGAGCCCTGCTGATCCTTCATCTGCCTGCTGAGCTGCAGCTAAAGGACCCATCGTGTCACACCTCGGAGCTGCCTGGCCTTTGGAGCAGGGGAAATAGCCCCAAAGGTGACAGCTCTCCAATGGCTTTTTGAAATGAGATCCGGGCTCGGAGTCCAGACAGGAGAAGAGAATTCTTGAGACTGGGAGGGTGGCTGTTGATGGTGGTAAAGCCCTGAGAGACACGGAGGCTCCTGGGAATCCCATGTCACTCCAGGTGGGTGATGACACTGAATGAACTCCTCTGAACCCCCTCTGTACCTCTGAGCAGAACATCCAATCACTAGTCCTGGAGAGCTGACCCATGGCTGTGTCCAGCACCACCGGTGTCCTAACATTCCTTTAATGCCATTGTGTCCCTTTTGGGAGCACTTTGCCTGCTTTGCCCTTCAAAGGTTGATTATCTCTGTGACTGTACCTGCCTGAGGCAACCCGGGGACAGCACTGGGCACTGTGGACCATAAGAGGCAGGCGTGTGCTAAATGTGTTTTGATAACAACCTCCTTCTCCTTGATTAGCTTATTTTGCTAGAGGGCACCAGGGAGGGGGGTGAAGATAATTAGTTTGTGCAGTGGGTTCCAGCAGAGGCTTTCTCCTGACGCAGCCCTGTGAGTTAGGTGTCCTACTTGGGATTTGTCCTCATCACAGAAACATTGGCAAGCTGAGGTTTAGCACTGCAGAGAAGTCCAGCCTTTGCCGGCAGAGATCTCTGGGGTTTCTTCTAGTTGTCTGATGTGAAACACGGCACACAGCCTGCCGTGGGCTGGGAGGTGTCTCACGTGCTTGGACATGCAATCAGAGAAGGATAAAAGTGCTCAGTGGCACTTCTGGAGGACCTCCTGTGTGGTGGTTCCCTGCCAGGGGACACCCCGGTGTCACCTCAGCATGGCACGTGCTCTGGGACACTACACACCAGCGGGTGTCGTGTCCAGATATCCCACAGCAGATATCTAGGGAGGGAAGAGGGACAGGGGAGGGCTGTATGGCCACCCTGAGGAGCTTAAAGAGCTTGTCAGATGATGGAGCTGAGAAGCAAAGTTACAGGGAAGGTGTGCACCCTGACTCGGGTTATAAAGTGGATGATGACAGACCCAGCGAGGAGATTTAGATATGGAGTAGCAACATAAAGCCTTAACCCAAGTGCCTAAACACAGATGTGTGGAGAACATGAGAAGGCTTTGAAATACAGGGGGTTTTATTCACACAAGGGGTTTAATTTGGCTGCCCATCCCTGCTGTCTGCTGCACCTGGAGCACCTGGGGAGTCTGAGGTGTTCACCTGAGGCTGACAAATATGACACAGAGTCTACTGGAGACCCATGGATAAGGACCAGCTGTGGTCCTGAGGAGATGACAAGTGACTGTAGACCTCTGTGTGCTGGCAGCAAAACAGTCTAACCTCAGGTTGGGATGTCCTCTTCTCACAGATTTTCACAATGGACACTATTCTGTGGGTTTTGCAGTTTGACCAGTTTCAGTCTTTCCATGAATTTTAAAGTCTTACAATGTCCTAATTTCCAATAAAGCAGATCTGGGCTTTCTTGCAAGGTTGTGCCACTCCCTGAGAGTCACGACACGTGGATGGTTCAGGAAAGTGTCTCAGCTGCTGGGCTGTTTGGAGGGAATTGCTCTCTTGCCAGAGCTCCCTGGTGCCTCTGCAGCCAAAGATCTGCCCCTGAGGGAAAAGGGCACAGCAAACGAGCTCTCCCCAGGGTGGGGGAACATCAGCCTTCCACTTCCTCTGCTGCTTCTGTGACATTTCATCATCCTCCACCTGTGACACATCTCAGAAGGGAGTGGAGGGTGGGAGGATGAGGAAGAGGTTCCTCCTAAAGAAAAGCACAGCAAAGGCTTTTAGGTTTCTCTTTATCCAGACTCGGCCTCTCCGTGGATCTGCACACACACACTCCTACCCATAAACACAGGCCATCACAGAGGCAGAAAACCATAGAATGGCTTGGCTTGGAAGGGACCTTAAAAATCATCTCATTCCAACACCTTCCACTATCCCAGGCTGCTCCAAGCTCCATCCAACCTGGCCTTGAACATTTTGAGGGATGGAGAAGCCACAGCTTCTCTGGACAACCTGTGCCAGGGCCTGCCCACCCTCACGGGGACAAATTTCTTCCTAATATCTCGTGTTGCACATTCCCACATGCAATGACCTGCCAACAAGTCTTCCCATGTGCCACCAGCACCTCTGTCTCCAGCCTCTAACTCTCTCTATTGCTCCCACATCCCTCTGCACTCCATCCCCCAGCAGAGATGCAGAGGTAGATGCTTTTCCTTTTGGCTTCTTAACCAGGGAGAATTTAAAATATAATCTTTTTGGATACTTTTGGATTACATGAATTGGATATTTTTGGAACAGGCTTCCCTTGGGTCATGGTCCCATGCCATGAGTTCAAGAAGTGCTTGCACAATGGTCTCAGGCATATGGTGGGATTTTGGAGGTGGTCCTGTGCAGAGTCAGGTGCTGGACTCGATGATCCATGTCGATCCCTTCCCCTTCAGGATATTCTATGATTCCACCTCACTTCCCAGCTGTCCTGTGGTCCTGGAAACAGGTTGTGAGAGTTCACAGGAGCTTCTGAGGTTGGAGTTGATTATCTCCTGCTGCTGATGGGGCTTTATTTTTTTTGGAGGGGTCCTCCTTGCTTTGCTGTGAGCACAGTCTCTTCCTCCTAACCCCAACCATAAACATATTTCTTTTGTTTGGTTAGTGGATCTGAGCAACTCATGGCCCTGTTTTCTTAAACATCTTGTCCTCCCTCGTTTTCCACTTCAGATATGTCCTTCAGCAGCTTTTGAACAGCACACTATCAGTTTATAGCAGGAACCATCTCCCAAGGCAGACACAGATGTTTTAGTTCCATGAATTACAGGAGCCAGACAACAGCTTGATCTCTGGCCTGTGGGGAGATATAAAAGTTTCTCCCTTATGTACAACACAACATTCAAGTAGAATGAGAGGCAGATGTGGGCATGGAACAACATTTCTTCCCTCCTCTTCTGATGCCAAATAGATTGGATCGAAATAATTTCTTCCAGGGAAATGGGTGCATTTTTTAATAGAGTCTCATCCCTGGAGCCAGAGCTAGACTGGAGTGGCTAAGACAGCTGGATGCAAAAAAAAAATAAAAAAAGGATATTCAAAGAAAATATGTTTTCTTGCCATCCTGCCCCAGAGGAGGCCAAAATCACAGCAAAGAACAGATGTGTTGGCTGTGGGTTTCTCCTGCCGCTGGCTGTGGGTTTCTTTGTGTGCTGCAGGACATGGGGCAGCCCCACTTGTAATCCAGCATCCACCAGCCCTTGCTAATGGGAGCAAGGGCAGGGTTCGTATTGTTTCCCTCCACCATATGGAGGGAAATTTCCTTGCCTGGGAAGTTGCACCAGCAGTTCGTGTGCCTTTTTGTTGGTTGTCTTGTGGCAGAAAATAAAAAGAAAGTCGAGGGCGGGGAAATACTTGGAGGAGGAGGAGAAATGCTGGAGGGTCTGCTGGGACAGAATGGGAGGGCTGGAGGATGATTCTGCCTACCCTGGATAAAGGGATTCGAGAGGTTGTGAGTAACGTGAGGAAGTGGGAATTGGTGTGGGCTGAAGGACTGAGGCACTGCTGTACAGACAAGATCTGGACCAGTGTCTGGCCAGAGAAAACAAGTTCTGGACCCCTTGGTACATTTAGGAAGGGATGTCAGCAGGATCCACTGGGTACAGAATTTTCCTTAGGCAAGAGAGAGCAGAATTAATTTCCCTGCTGTGCTACAGACACTTTGCATGATTTTGGACAAGTGGCTTAGGATGGGCTTTATCTCATCCACTACTAAGTTTTGTGATTCAGTAACCAGTGAAGAGAGGGATTTTTCCTGAACACAGTCCTTGTAATTGCCTTCAGGAGGGGCCAGTTTCTTTTGGTACCTCTTGGTGAAACCTAAAGGACTGTATCAAACAGTGCCTAGCTTAAAATTACTGCAACCCTTACCTACCCTGTGTTTTAGCCCTTTGTTTGTAGGAGAGGAATAACAGTTCCTCACCTCAAAGGTGGATGTGAGATCCTAAACCTGAGTGACTTGCAGGAGTCCTGTAGAGAGCTGGATGTGATGACTGCAGGTTCCCAGACAGTATAGAAATATATATATGCATGTGTGTGTGTGTATAATGCATATATAAAGCATGAATATAATAATTTCATCTCACCTGTGGCTGAGTAAGTTTTGGGGTTGTTTAGTTAAAGCAGAAGGAGCCTTGGCACCCGTGGCAAGGTGCAAACACACGTGCAGCTCCTCCTTTAACCCGATGAACACCCTGTGCCCTTCTGTGAGAGCAGAGGTGGCACCAGAAGGGTTAAGGCAGACAGGAATGAAGAAAAGGACCTCCCCCCCACCCGTGTCTTGCTTGTCCCTCCCATATCTCATTCCCAATTCCTCCTGCCCCTCTGCCCCAGGCAGCAAAGGAGATCTACATTTTAATTGAGACATGTTAAGAAAATAATCTCAGTCTAACTCCCCCATGCCTGAGAGGCTTCTCCCTGGTTACCTTGGTGCACGTGCTGAATGCACATTTTGGGGTTGGGGGGGTGAGTTCTCTCTCTTTTTTTTCCCCATCCTTGCTTGATTCCTAGGTCTGGGGAGAAGGGCTGGAGCTGTCAGGAAAGAAGTAGAGCAGAAAGGGCAGGACCTCATTTAGGATCTCATTTGAAAATGGGAGTGGCATGCAAAGCTGTGCATCCACTGTGCCCCAGGAGGTGCTGGTGCCCTGCAGTGCTGGTGCCTGGCTCCTGAGGACCCTGGGAGCAGAGAAGTGACCAGAGGTTGTCCTCTGGGGGTGGCTGCATCCTCTCTTCCCTCCCTCTGATCCTCCGTGGCAGGAGCAGAAAGGAGGCCAAATGCTTCAGATGCTTGAAACACATCCTTGCCTGCAGCTGGATGAGAAGGAAAGGGGGTGAAATGAGGCCCTTTTAGCATTTCACTTCAATTAATCATGGAATAATAGAATCGTTTGAGTTGGAAGTGACCTTTTAATGGTCTCCTAGTCCAGTCCCCCTGCAAAGGAGCAGGGACACCTTCAACCAGATCAGGTTGCTCAGAACCACATCCAAGTTGAGCTTGGGTGTTTCCAGGAATGGAGCATCCACCACCTCTCTGGGCAGCCTGTGCCAGGGCCTCACCACCCTCATTGTAAACACTTCTCTCATATCTAGGGAACGTCGACCCTCTTTCAGCTTAAAACCATAATTAATGAAACCCCTGCATTAATGGGGTCCCACCCCCGTGGCTCAGCTGAGGTGGGGACATGACCACCACAAAACCAGTCCCCTTTTTGTCTCCTTGCAGACCCAAACCTTCACCACAAAGAGGTGCAGGTTTTGTCTGCAGACTTTCTCAGCTGCAGCAGAGCATCAGGAGCCCACCTGATCTGTCCTTTCCCTTGGCACCCCAGCACCAGTTTGGAAGGGGTGCCAGCCAACCCTGCCAAGGGGCACTGAATCATTTTGTGCAGGGCAAAAGGGCAGGATTTCAGTTCAGATAACACTGACCTGCTCTGTCAGAGCTTGCCTGGCCTGATAAGGTGTTATCAGAGCAGAGCATCTCTGTTGCAGTCACCAGAGATGTGGTAGAGTGAGAGGTGTCTTTCCTTCAGGCTGCCTGGCCCTTTTCCACCCAGGACCTCTAAGGAGCCAGCCAGTTAATAATGGCAGGAGGATGATGTTGGGGTGCTTGCCAAGAGCT
This sequence comes from Formicarius rufipectus, assembly GCA_013399695.1. Classification (NCBI taxonomy): domain Eukaryota; kingdom Metazoa; phylum Chordata; class Aves; order Passeriformes; family Formicariidae; genus Formicarius; species Formicarius rufipectus. The sequence continues at coordinate 395,359 of VXAU01000283.1, forward strand.
TTAGCTCTGCCCTTTTCTCAGGGAGAAAAGAAAAATGCAAATGTGGATGAGAGCAAATCAACCCGATCCCTTCCTCACTCCCACCCAGCCCCAGCCCTGCAAACAAGGCCACAAATAACTTTCAGTGTATGAGTAACCCAAAAAGTGGAATGATTTTTCCATCTTAAGGGAAAAATCTCTGCCTCATAAAATTTAGTTTCAGGAATGGTTCTGAATTTTACAGTATCTCTGGGAAGGGTCTCAGAGTACCTGGATATGTGATTTCCTGGGGTAGGGAGTTAATTCCTACCAGCACTGTTAGGACAGCAGTGAGTCTCTGCTCTCTGTTCTCTTCTCTGCTCTCAAGGTCCTAAAGCAAAAAGCTGACCTGGAGAATTCCCTGCCAGCTTTATCTGATGGGGGATTATAGAATCACAAAATCCTAGGATGGTTTGGCTTGAAAGGGACCTTAAAGATCATCTCATTCCAGCCCCTTACTTTGGGCAGAGACACCTTCCACTAGATCAGATTGGTCCAAGTCCCATTCAGTGTGGCCTTGAGCACTTCCAAGGATGGCCCATGGATTAGGATCTGGAAAGGTTGGTGAGAAAGGAAGAAAAGTGGACCCACTGCATAAACTCATCTGGCCAATTGACAGAATATCATTTGATGGCCTCTTGAGCTTTTCAGGAGCACATCAGTCCAGTTATTGAGTGTTGTACTTAATCAGCTATTGATTGTGGTGAGTTGGACGGGTCAGCCTTCCCCACTACCCCCATTCCCAAATTAAAAACTAAGAGGAGAAGTAAATGCTTTGACTTTTTCATTCTGCCTGGATGTTTAGGGAATTTACCATTGATAAACTGCTTCCCTCTCTCCTCCGCCCCTTCAGTCCTTAGGAATGAAAACATGCATAGAATGAATTATAGCAAAATCAATTAATACTAACAGCATCTATTAAATATTGCACTCTGGAGCTTTGCAGGAGTACATTGCTGCTCTGATATGATCATGACATCATTAACATAATATAAAGAATCAAAAAATCAATAGCTTGCTGAAGCCCAAAATTAAGGCCAAGCAGTGTTAGACCATATCTTTAAATATCTGAAATGGCAACTTGTCTCTATCATGTTCAACCTATTTGCAGATGAAACATCTCTCACACAGTCGATGGGAATCTGGTGGCCTGCCTGTCCCTCCTGCAGCTGCTCTCTTGGGATACTTGGCATGAGGGTTGGCTCACATTTTCCAACAGCAGGGACACAAATCAGGGAGAAAATCTGCTCAGGGTTCAACTGGCATAACCCTGGAGAGACCCCAGAGCAGACACAGGGTCACTGCATTGGTGGATGTCTCTCTGTAGGATGGAAACATGGACAAGGTGTCTTCTCCCACTGACTTGACTTATATTTTACAGTGTCAGTGTTGTGGAGTTTCTTTAGCCTGAGGTACCAGGCTTAGACATTAAAACTCTTCTGCCCACACTGAAAAGATAAAAACTGGAGCAGGAGAGGCTTTCAGAAGGCCTAGGAGGGATATCTGAGCAGGAAGAAACTGGCATGGGTCTCTTCCAGCACAGTATCACAGAGTGGCTTGGGTTGGAAGGAACCTTAAGGACCATCTCATTCCAACCCCCCTACCATGGACAGGGACACCTTCACTAGAGTGAGCCAAGAAAACAAAGGTGGTTCCCTTGCCTAGGGATGTCAGGTCAGCTCACACACCTCAAGACTGGCACATAAATTAAGGGCCTCAATCTACCATCTTAATCCAACCCCTCTACCTCTGGAGCTCAGATTTTCCAGCTGATATCTCAATCCTTTGCTTTGCCAAGTCCGGAGGAAAAGTGGGTCTCCGAGTCATGGCACAGGACATCAGCTTTTGCCCCAAGGGCAGGTGTTGAGTGGGTGCAAATGGTGTTGCCAGCTCGTGATCCTCAGGGAGAAGTGTTGGGGTTTGGGATTAAGGTGTTCAGATTGGAAGGACTTGAGACACTCACTGATGGAGTTTATAACAATCTGATAGAGCAATCTTTCCATCCGATTAGAGAGAGGGATGCTGTTGGAGGAAGGATGAAGAACCATATAAATCTCCCCCTGGATGTTATCCATCCATCCATCCATCCATCCATCCATCCATCCATCCATCCATCCATCCATCCATCCATCCATCCATCCAGGTCTTGCACCAAGGATGTGTCTCCAGGGTCAGAGACCACAGGTGACAGAGGGAAACAAGGAGATTTTCTGTGATAGGATCATTGAATAGTTTGGGTTGGAAGGACCTTAAAGACCATCAGGTTTCAACCCCTTGCCATGGGCAGGGACACCTTCCACTAGCCCAGGTTGCTCCAAGCCACGTCCAACCTGGTCTTGGACAATTCCAAGGGTCCAGGGGCAGCCACAGCTTCTCTGGGCAACCTGTGCCAGGGCCTGCTCACCCTCACAGTAAAGAACTTCTTCCTGATATCTAATCTAAACCTACTCTGTTTCAGTATGAACCCATAATTTGTCAGCAAATAAACATGTAGGTGTGTTTCTGAGGACAAAGGGGCACCCAGAAAGTCTCCAGTGGGAAGAATCCTGTGGTCCTGGTGCATATAACATGTATTTATAGCAGTAATTAAAACAACTCCATGGAATGTTATTAAGCAGTGGAAGCAACTACCTGTGCTACAAAGTTATTAGAATAGAGTTTGACTTGGGCCTGCTAATACTTCTTGAAACAATTCCTGGAGATGTTTGGGAATTACTGGGTCAAGGAGGGTTTCCACTGGGTGTTTGGCAAGTTAAGAGAGTTAAGAGAGATGAGAGCATGCCATTTGGCCCCAGGATTAGAGAATGTTTCCTGGTATTGTTCAATACACTAATGGGATGTTGCCACAGCTCCCGGTTGCAAAGACACGGTAGGAGGAAAATCCTGGAGGAAAGACACAAAGTGTGGAGATAACAGGCTAAAAATCAGCAGTTTTGTGGGGGCATTTTCTCAAATGCAAAGCCAGAGCGAGTGTGTCAGTGCATTAGTTAAGAAAACAGAGTATGCAAAGTTCATAAGGAATAAGGAAACCTTTTCAAAGAGTGGGAGGTGACATAGGAAGGAACGTGTTTGTTGGCAGTTAAATAAAAATTAGGCAAGAAAGGTTTTGAAGGGTGAAACTCATTGTCTGGAGGTGAAGTCATAACATGCTTTTATCCTTGAAAAGTGATTGGATTGGAACTTGATAAAATTCAGGTTAAAGCATCAAAAATCAATCCCAATGAATGTCCTTTTTAATCAAGGCACATGAAAAGGGGCCATCAGACAGAATGAAATATATACTTGCCTCGGTGCACATGCTAACAGTCTGCTTTAAATGAAGATGCTAATGGGATACACAGCCTGAAACCTGGATAAAAGGAAGCTCATTTGTGGCATAAATCACACAGGGACAATAGAAGAGGCCAAAACGGTAAAGAAAAGGCCTTTATGTTACAGAAAATGTAAAATCAAAGGAAGAAAATAGGGTCAATGTGTGCACAAGTGACAAGGGGTCCCTAGGGAAGGGCACGGTGTTAAAGCTTATTGACCACTTGAAGGGGATGACAGTGACTGTGACACGCTGAGAGAAATCCAAAAGGTTTAGAGGGCAGAAAAGATGGTAATGAGAGACTTCAGGTGGCCTTGTATGCACTGTGCAAATGCCATAACACCTGGGGCTCGTACCTGTGAACCCCCCAAATGAGAAACAAGTCTGGGCTTAGTCTTGATTTACGCACAGGATGTGCTGCAGGACACACCTATCAACACATTGCTCTGTAAGAGTGGCCACACAGTGCTTAAATTCAGTGTCCTGTAGAAGCAGAATGAGGTGAATAAATAAAAATTACAGTGAAGTTCAGCTCCAGAGTGGAAACAACATAAAAATGAGGCAGCTTGTTAAAAGCAGTAGACACAAGGGCAAAGTGATTCATGGTGTCTTGCATAAAGGCATCCTATAAGAGGCTTGTTGTTATATGACCTATGGAAAAACACCTGAAAGGTGGTAAAAATGAATCAAAATAACACAAGTTTAAATATCTGCTTAAACAGCAAGGTGAAGAGACACTACTCAAAATGGGAAATTGCACTCAAAGGGGGAAAAAAAAGAATCAAAAGATCAGTAAGTGTGGGGTGTGAGTTGCAGAACAATCATCAGACAGCCCACATAGGAAGCACATTGCTAACCTCAGAAAAACAAATGATTACAATTTAACGAGGCTCCCCACAAAAGTTTGTTTTCTGAAGGGCACAAGCTGCCTGAAGTGTCAGAGGGTTCAGTAAAAAATGCTTTCAGAGCAGAAAAGTGATGGTCACTGAAAGATCTTGGGAAGCTCTGGTATGAATTTGCCCCATTATGAAATCTGCTCTGCAGCTCTGTACGTGCACTGGCCTTGTTACTGGAAGAATGAAAGGTGGAAAAAGTGGGGTTTTTAAAGTCAAACTCCTGAAGGATCCAAGAACAGGAATTTGAATCAAGAAATGTGAATCCAGGCTGTGACTTCCCCATCCCTGGAAGTGCTCAAGGCCAAGCTGGAGCAGCATGGTCTAGTGGAAGGTGTCCACGGCAGAGGGATTGGAATTAAATGATCTTTAAGATCCCTTCCAACCCAAACCAGTCTGGGATTCTACTGAATTCTTTTTTCCCCATTAATTTGGTTGAGCCATGATTAAGAACAGATTAACAAAAAAGCATATGACACGTTGGGGGAGGGCAGTGGGTGTCACAAGTCAGTTATTGTTCTTTAAATAAGTCAAAGTCCATGTGATATGGGTGATGTGGTTGATACAAAGGAATTTCTACTTTTCCCATAGCTAGGAATTTCAGCTGTGCTGTCATGGGACAGGAAGATGAGTCTTTTGATAGATTAGTAACCAGTTCAAAGGTGGGAAATGAAGATCACGAATAAAGGGCTGTGATGGAGGGAGGGGATACCTGGAAAGGTCCCATGGGAATGTCTGCTGAGGGTGTTGGGTGTATTTATAAATGAGCTAAAAATGGGTGAAGAATGAGGCAGAAAAGGTAATTGGTGACAGAGAGTTTTTCAGGGTTGTCAGAAGCACACAAGGAGAGATTGTGTGACTTGGCAATTTTCATCTTAAAAGAGAGATGACTGAGAGGGCAACAATACATCCAGACAATCATGAGTGTAATGAGGAAAGCCAATAGGGGATGATTACTCCCCATTTCTCAGAACACCAGATCCGGGGAACTTTATAGGAGATTATCAAGCAGAATATTAAAACCAACAGAAGAAAGGACATTTTCATATAGTGTGTCATTCATCTGGGCAACATTGTGAGGCACATTAGAGAGGCCAGAAATACAACTGTCTGGAAAGCAATTAGACAAATTAATGAAAGAAAGATTTGTTGAGAGCTGCTCAATGTGATGACATCAGGGCAGGCTCCAGGTCAGGCACTCCCCTTGCCAGTGCTTGCTGGAAGCTGGGAGCTTAAACGAGGAGAATGTTCACTTTATTATCTTGGATTTGTTATTTTTGTCTGCCCAAGAATCTGCAGGTGGAGTCAGAGACAGAAGGAATGGATGTTTGGATGTTTGGGCTTTGTTATTTTTTTCTGCCCAAGTATCTGCTGGTGGAGTCAGAGACAAAATAAATGTATCTACGGATGTTTGGGCTGAGCTGTTTCAGCCATTTCTACACTTGTGCATTTTCAAGAGCCTCTCAAGCATCACTTTGTACATCTTTTAAATAATCCACCCCTGATGTGTGGCCTTACTAGCACAGCAGCCAGTACTGACCCAGAGCAGCTGATGTAGAGTGTGATGAGCGTCCTGCCATGTCCACCCAACCAGGATGAGCCTGGAAACCCTTTGCAGATATGTAGCCAGCAAACTGCTCTTCACCCTGCCCAGCATGCCTTGGAGGTGGCTTTGGCCCTGCTCTTGGCATGGGTGGCTGGTTTGACACTTTGGGATGGTGTTTGCCCATTTCCCTGTGCTGCCTGGAGCAAGAGCTTCTCTTCCATTTAGCCACCCCATGGTCCTTCTCACACACTCATCTCCCTCTCACCAGCTGTGACTTTTGTTGGGCCACAGTCCATGCTGGGCTGAATTGTGTTTGATTAGCTCAATAAATCCAGGAAAGGGAAGCCAAGATCATCACAGAAGCCTTTCAGCAGCAGCAGGGAGTCCAAATCCCCATTAAAATGTGTGCTCAGCTCATCTCGAGTCACTCGTTTTTGCTGTCTCCCTCCATCTCATCCTTTGTTTTCTTGCCTTTGATTGCAGTTGAAGTTTGTATCAGTGTTGTCATGGTGAGTCTGTTATGAAGTGGGCTTTTCCCTGCAGACCAGGCATCAGGATTCCTGGTTTCCATGTGAAATGCTCGATGGGCAGGGTGATGTTTCTCCTGTAGATTTCACATTCTACATTCTGAAAAAAACAAAAAAAAAACAAAAAAAAAGGTGACTTGAAAGTTTCACTTCCCCCAGGCACACAGGGAGGAGATGGTGCTGGATTTATGGATTTCCTCTGCATGGGTGGTGGGGGATGCTCTAAGGATGGATTCTGAATGACAACTTTATCCGCTCATCTAAACGATTCCAGCGTGAGGTGTGTCAATGTCACAGCCACCAACTGGTCTCAAATCCAACCTGCCACTCATTGTGACAAGGTCGTGAGAGATAGGAGGGTGGAGAAATCCCTGAGCTGAGCTACAAGCAGGCTTGAGGGAATTGCTGCCTGGATCCTCTGGACCTGAGACTTATTTCCTCCTAGATTTAAGAAATACCTGAATATGGGTGTCAGTGCACCTTCCCCTGATTACGTGAGAGCCGTGCCCACTGTGAGCTCTGGGGTGAGTTGGTGGGCATCTGTTCTGGTCAGACTGGGAACAGAGGAAGAGCTTTTTCAACAGGATAATTCCTTGTGCCAAAGAGGGAACCGACTTGCTGCTGCTTCTGGCTCCTCTTTCAGAGCTACCTCCAGACTTTGACTTCTCACTGCTGAGGATCCCCTTTCTTTGCATGTGATAATTGCTAATGACCCGAGTGGGAGAGTAAGGGAAGAAATCTGTGAAGTAAACATGAGTTGAGATTGAGCTGTGTTTGAAGTGATGGAGGGAAGGGGGAAGAAAAAACCCCAACCTAGTAGCAGGAAGGAAATAGTCCCAGACTGCATCACCCCACAGACCCTCTAAGTGGTAGCACAGACTTTCATCCCATGTTCCAATAAAAGCTCCAGAGCTGGAGGGTGTTTCTCAAGATGCACCATGATTGTCCCTCCAAAGGAATTATTAAATATCTTATTTAAATATTAACTTAAATAGTACTAATATTTCTAATTTACATATTTATTATTATTAATTATTATTAAATATCTTTGAACATTCTGACTCTCCCTCCTCTGCCTCCACCCAGGTCTCTATATGTGTCATTGCAGACTGGCCCTGTCAGTCATCTGATGGACTGATTCCTTCTCTGACTGTTGTACCTTGTGCCTTGGGGAGGAACTAGAGCTTCCTGTGTCTGGCTGAGCATCCCAGTTCATCCAAGTCCTCCTTGGCAGAAACCCCTGGTCCTTTCCTTTAAACATCAACACAGCCATGAAATCAGAGGGAACAATTCAAGGTTATTACAGACACACAAGAAATACAATTTGTATTTCAGAGGCTGTTTGCAGACTGGGGAGCTGGATATTACTGGGTGGGAATAGGGATTTCCTCCTCACAGAGTGCTGGTCCAACTGGGGCTTCTTCACCAGTCACTCCATGGGTGTTGCACATGCTTTAATTAGATGCTGAATCATGGAGGAGAAATGATGCCCCCACATATATCTGAGGTCAGCATCCCCCACCTGCTGTGCCTGAGCTGGCAGTGGAGGCAGAAGGTCTGTACCTGCCCATGACCTTCCTCTAATTATTTGGAACCCACATTCTGGCCCTTGCAGCACAAGGCAGCCAATGCCAGGTGTTAAATTAATAAGCTGAACCAGGTTTTCTGCTCAGTGCTCTGGGCTGTTTGCCATTCCTTTTTCTCCTCAACATCAGATGAAACGACCAAGGGCTTTGGTCAAAGGGATTTTGCATGTGTGATACTGAGAGCACTTTGGAAGTGTTGGGTTTTTTTCCTACTGGGTACGGATGAAAAAAAAATTGGGGAAAACTGATGAAGTCAGGGAAACAAGTAGTCAGAAAGCTGATGCTGGTGGAAGACAGTTTCTAAAGGTGATCACAAGCATCCACTGGAGGTCTAGTTTACAGTAGTGCTGGTAATTTGTGAACTGAAAACACAAGGAGAGATAGTGCTGGAAGGATTTGAGTCCATACTGGCTCCCATTCGGCCATGGGATGAGTGAGAACAACTCTCCAGTTCCTGTTTAATAGCAGGCTGTGCTTGCAGAACATGTCATCATTGTGGTAAAAATAGTTAAATCCATGAACTGCAGATAAAACAATTAACAGGTTAGTGGAGGGAGGATCACGGTGGGACAGGGATTCTGCAGGGTGGCTCATCAGGGTGGCAGTGAGCTGGCAACGACCTGTCACCTGAGCCTGCCACCAGGAAAATCCCTGCATTTGCTTGTGGAGTGCTTTTCCTAAGAGAAGAGGCAGAAATACATCAATAAGGCACAAGGGGAATGGAAAACAGCCTGGAGGAGATGCCTGAAAACACACACAGAGCAGAGGGAGGGACTTGGGATGGGTGTCCCAGGGTCAGGTTTTCTGGTTGAATAACTGAGAGATGCCCATGGAGCTGTCACAGCCAAAACTCCTGGGCTGGACCTCCCGTGTCACTGGTTTGATGGGGAGATGAAGGGGCTGTGTTTGGAACTTTTTCCTGATGTCAACGTAAACATGATTGATGCCAAGCCTGAATCAGAGCTTTGGGAGACAGCAGGTAACAGAGACCAGGAGCAAGACTGGAGCAGAAGGTCTCTGAGTCTCATGAGTGCTGCAGACTCACACACACGGGCAACTAAATGAAGCCTGGTGTCCCCACAGCTGCTCTGGTGTGCTTGGAAGGAAGTCTGAAGAGGGACCCACCAAGAACCTGTGATCCCTCAGGATCCAAGTGCAGGCAGAGGCAGCCTGGGAGGACTGAGAGTGAACTGCCAGACAGGGACCAGAAAAGCCCAGCCTGAAACAAGCTCCACAATGAACAGTAGGACACACCCCAGGAGGACCCAGACAGCATGTGCCTGATGAGAGTCTCTGATCAGACAGTCTGGAGCTGAGCTAAAGCCTCTGTGGATGCAGAAAGGGAGTGGATCATCATGGCATGTTTACACGTAAACCAGGAGCAGCCTTGGTTTCCAGCATCCTCTTCTTCTGGGAGAGTCTTGAAGCACATCCCCAGTCACCCACTGCCTGGCAGCCGTGGATGCATCCTCTGACCTGCAGCTGAGGGTGTCTTTGGAGGGGGTCAGCGACTCGCTGAAGGGTGGGCTGGCTCAGGGCAGGTTTTCCCGGGATAGGTTTTTCTGGTTGTGAGGACTCTCAGTTTTCTCCCTGCCACAAGGATTGAGAGCTTTTTCTCTGTTTGGGTGCATTTATTGTTAGTAAGATTGATAAATTCCCACAAAGCACAGAGGTATCACTCCTGTTTCACCAGCAAGGGGCTCACTCTTGCCTGAGGACATGAGTGGTGCCTTTTAATTTAAATTCGGTGCTAGAAACTTCGGAATCCCTGGGAAGAGGTGTTTCTTGCCAACAGAACTGCTGGCTATGAGAGTGGGAGGAGAGGGGGAACAGGATTTGGGCAGGAGAGGCCAGTTCCCCTCGATGGCCACAGCCCTGGGCACCACGTGAAGTGCAGCAGGCTGGGCTCTAATGAAAGAGCTTTCTAAGCACTCATTTCTCCCCTCAATGAGTCGAATACTATTAACCTTTAAGGCAAAATTATATTTTGTGCCTCTGGGAAGTGGTAACATTTCACCAAACCACGCTGGGGAATCAGGTAAACAATCGTTAACCCTCTCCAGCCCCATTTCAAGGCTATTTCTCTGTGTGCAAACGCTGCCAAGGAGGGCTCTGTGCTCAGAAGTCCCTGAGATGCAGTGGGGCAGCTGGAGATCTGATGGCCCCTGTTGCCATTCAGCCTGATGTCCCAACCTCTTGCTCATTAATTGGTGTTCAGTTGACCTCATGGTCCTGGCATAGAATCACAGAATGGTTTGGGTTGGAAGGGACCTTAAAGGTCATCTGGTTCCACTCCCTGCCATGGGCAGGGAAACCTCCCACTAGACCATGTTGCATCTTGGGACCAAAAGCTCTGCATTGCTATTTTGCCATTTCCAAGGTCCATACAGTTGTTGGGAAACAAGTCTGGCTTTTGATGGCTGAGGACATTGTTTGACATAAGAAACCATTTATGAAGCTGTGCTGTGATCTCTCTGACAGCTGGGGACAAAGCTGCTATGAAATAATGCCAAGGAGACAAGCCCTGATGTCTCTGAGTTGCATACCCAAGCTGCTTCACCCAACAGCTTTGACAGTCAGGAGGCTTTGACCCAGTCCTGCCCTTGGACAGTGTGTGGGTTCACAGTGCACTCAGGAGACAAGAACATTGTGCTGACAGGGAGAAACCACCTGGTGTTGGCTGTGAACTCCACCACCCACCCAGGTGTGCTTTGTACAAGAGCTTCTAAACCAATTGAGTCTTGGGGTCCATTCCTGTGGAAAAAAATCCAAGGAAAATTAAAAAGTGAGGTCCTTCCTTCCTTTCCTCCTTTTCCTCCCCCCTTTCCTTTCCTCCTGACCATTGCCCAGTGTGTTACTCCCCAGTGGGTTACTCTCCCCTTCCTTCCAGCCAGTGGTCTCCACTAGACCTGCCCAACACCAGGCATTGCAGGTTGGGCAACCAGGGGCAGTGAGGGAGCTCTGAGCTGCTGGAGCCTTGACAGGGAGAAAGCAGGAGCCACAATCTGAGGACAAAGTCAACACCTTGGGTGGAAAATTAAATCAGTGAAGCAGCATGAGCCAGAAAGCAAAGCTGGCTTCCAAATTGAAATGTGTTTGCTGGGGATTGTCCATCGGCTTGGGGAGTTATTATTTCCATTTCTCTAGTTATGAATTAATTTCTAGAGAACTTAATCATCCCCTCCCTTCTCCCCTCCACAACCCCCTCTTCCCTTCTCCTTCTAATTTTCCACTTGACTGGGGATTCTCTGACAGTGAAAATTCAGGCTTAGAGGAGGTCCATGCAAGCTGCTCCATTAGACTGGATAATCTCCTTGGAGCCAGTGGTGTGAATAATAACACCTTCACCTCATGCACAGCACCTGATTCAAATGACACTGAACCCCCCCGGGCTGTAGGGATGGACACACGGGAGAAGGGCTGGGTCAGAGCTTGCACCAAGCACCCTTTGTGTCCTGGATCCTACAAGCTCTCTTGAGGTCATATCTGCAGTATAAATGCTGCTCCAAGTCTTCTCCAATGCTGGGACATCATGGAATCATTAAGGTTGGGAAAGACCTTCAAGATCATCAAAGCCAGCCTTAGACCTGAAATCCCCGTGCCCACTAAGCAACGTGCCACATCCACTCCTTATTTTTAACAGTTCCAGGGATGGTGACTCCACCACTTTGCTGGGAAGCCCGTTCCAGTGCTTAACCACTCTTTCAGTGAAGAGATTTTTCCTAATGTACAACCTGAAGTTTCCCTGGAGCAACCTGAGGTCATTTCTTCTTGTCCTGTTTCTTGTTATCCCGGGGGTGGGGAAGAGACTGAAAAGTGAGAGATGCAACTGAAAACCTGAGTTTTGTCACCAACCATAAGATGGATAGTTTGAATCCAGGATTTTGGTTTGGATGTTGATCCTGAAGGACCTCAAGTCTAGAAGAACTCTTTTGCCCTTTGAGGGAATAGCTGGACTGTTGTTCATCACAAATGATCATGTTGGGAGAAGATGTCTCCTGGGGTGGACTGTGCATGAGAGGCAACATCACGAAACTGCACTTGAATTCCTACCTCCTTCAGCATTCCCAGCCTTTTCCAACCACCTTCCCACACCGCATCCATGCTATCACGAAGGAAAACCATCTTCCCATGGTCACTCCCACCACGTCCACCAGTGCAACTTGTCTATCTGGATCCCCTGGCATTCCCAGAAATTTCCAAGGAGCAACACCATGCAAGTTTTCTCCAGAAATGACATTCTTTTCGAAGGAAGGAAACCAGGGAATGAGTGTGGGAGATGGACACCTGGAATGAACAAGGAATGGCTTTGTGGCTGTGTGTCTGACAGCCCAGCCTGCTGAAGGTCATCCGCAGCACCACAGCAGTTCTTCCACGTTTACCCCACCCCTTCCAGCCATGCAGGGATGAGGGGAAGTTCATCCTCATGTGCCAACATCATTTTCCTTGCAGCTGGAATGTTAGCTGGGATCCTTGGCATCAGGGAGTGCTTCCCAGAGCCAGGAACAGGCTCAGTGGGGTGTCCCAAACCAGACTAGGAGCTCCTCGTGGTTTAGGAGAGCAGTTCCTAAGGACCTTCTGGCTGTGTGTTTGAACCACCAGAAGTGTGAAACAGGGATCATTTTTAGGGTGTTCTGAAGTCCTGGTCCTTTTGTTTCTTATGGGTTGGCTCAGGGTGGATCCTCACTCAACTCCAGACCTCTCTGCAGAGCCAGCTCACTCTCCTTGGTGGGTGAGCCACCACTGTGAGGGAGCTCAGGATCCTTCATGTAACCCCCAGAGTTCAGCAGAGAGAAGAGGCTTAAGAAGAGAGAAAGTCAGTTTGTTCTCTGACGTTTTGGGTGGAGCAGGTTTGGGCAGAGAAAGGCAGTGAGACTAAAAGTAAAATCCTTCTTGCTCTACTTTTCCTCTTGTTGTTCTGTCCCCCAAATTCCCTTTCCTAGAAAACTGTGGAAATCAGGATGAGGCATATTTTGAGCAGCGTTTTTGTTGTTATTTTTGTCAGAGCTGGCTGAAAGGTGACTGAAGTGGTTGGGAAGCTCTAGCTCTGACCAAAAACCTGTGCATTGGTCATGTGAGGGTTTGAAAACCATCACATCAACACCTTTTCTCCTTTATTTCTGATCTCGGAGGCAGGTGACCTGTTGAAGGCTGTGCACCCATGCTTTTTCCTTGCTCCAAAGAGACGAACATCTTAGAGATGATCAGGAGCCTCAGACAATGTGAGTGGAGTTGGTGAGACTCCATGGATCCCTCTCTCCTTCAGGCAGCAAATCCCAGCACAGTGATTTCACACCTCACAGAGAAAGCCAAGCCTGGGCCAAGAGGTTCCTTGGCTGTTCTTTTTATTTTCCCATTGAGACTTAATTCTCTGCACAGAGTCTCTCCTCTCCAGCTGGAGCTCTGGGTCAGCTGGAGACCTCCCCTCCCAGGTCTGCATGGACTCGATGTCACTCTCTCTGTGCTATGCTGTGGTTTTCCTGTCTGCCAGTTGTCCTGCTGCAGAGCAGGGGGAAAAGTTTGGAGCTGGAGGGAGGAACTCTGTCTGCCAGCAGCAAATACCAGGGCTGCAGCACGTGGCACTGGCTGCTGGGGGACACGGGCAGGTGGATGGAGAGGCACATGGGCAGGAGGAGGGAAGGGAGAGGAGTTGAACAGTGATGGAAAAAGAAAGATGGTATTGATGAAGGTCAAAAGGAGCAGTGAGTTGGGAGAGTGTGGCTTGTAAAGCTCCGTGGGGTCCCCTATGCCCTGCAGCTTTCTGGGTAAAACTGCTTGGGGGCAAGGGGTTTCCGGAGGTGAGGGATTTGGATAAGGAGTGTTCGAGTCTATCCTGTGGAAATGTTTCCTCTGTTCTTGCTGTGCTTCCCCATGTCAGGACAGCAGCTGCCAACAGCAAAAGGAGCAATTAAATGACATGCTGGCTGAGCTTGGCAGTGGTTCAGTCTCTGTGTAAGTGGGGGACCCCCTTGCAGTGAATTCCCACAGCTCCCCAACCTCCCAGCAACCCTCCCTTGAACACGGCCATTGTGCTCCTCGTTTGCAGCTTTCCTGCCCTGTTTGCCCTTTAAGAGAAGAGGCTGAAGTGGCACTAAACCCTCCCACCCTTTTCATCGGTCTCACTGCAGCCCTGGCAGTGATTCCTGAGGGAGCCTCAGCACCACTGATTGGGATTAGCCCGGATCTCTGAGCAGCACACTCCAAATCTGACCTTTCTGAAGGCGTGGGCACCTCCCATCATCTTTGCCAACAGATATTTAACACTTGGACCACGGTGACAGGGAAAAAAACCACATTCGTTTCTTTGGAGTTACTCGAGAGAAGCTCCCACGAAGAATTCAGGGAGGATGTTCTGAATCAGGCCACGAACAAAGAACTTCAGGTCCTTTGAACAAGTTATTTGCCTCAGCCCTTGCAGAGGAGAGCATGTAGGAGCCTGGGAGAGCGTGGGTGTTATCTGCCCAGGTTCTGGGGAAGACACTCACAAATATTATTAGCATGAATAGAAGCACCATGATAGGATGCTCTCTGGGAAAAGGAATTTTGTTCATTAATTACTTGCCTTATCTGGCAACCTCGTTCCCTTTCTCTCTCTTTCTTCTGTTTTAATTTTCTTTAAAATGACTGTAAGTGAATTCAGTGTGAGGAAAGTTATTTTCCTGCCTCCTCAGAGGCTTGTGTTACTCAGGTAGCCTTCAGCTGAACCTTTGGGGGTTTTTCCATCTTCATTTGAAGCTCAGTCTCTTATGGGCAGGTAGCAAAAGACAGATTCCTGGGATTTCTTTCTTGTGGAGCACCTCAGTGCTCTGGACCGGCTCCTTTGTCTGGAGCTCTGCCTGCTGCTTGTGATTTTGTGCTCTGAGATTCTCCTCCTGCTTTAAGTTACGGGGCTCATGTTGTGGTTAGTTCAGCAGCAGAAGGACTTGGAGGGCTGTGATTTAAGGGACAGCAAAGCAGAGGATCTGCAGCTTCAGAGATGTCCCCTCCTCGTGTCTGTGAGCCTTGCACGAGGTTGAGAGGGTCAGTGGATGGAGGCGGGTGATACCCATCCTCCCAGTTGTCAAACATGCGTGATGGCTTTTTTTTCCAGGTTGTTTCTACAGCAGGGAAAGATTTAGGATTAGATATTAGGAAGAAATGTTTGACTGTGAGAGTGGTGAGGTCCTGGTAAAGTTTGTCCAGAGAAGGTGTGGCTGCCCCATCCCTGGAAGTGTTGAAGGTCAGGTTGGATGGGGCTTGGAGATACCTGGGGTAGTAGAAGGTGTCCCTACCCATGGCAGGGGTTGGAACAGGATGGTCTTGAAGGTCCCTTCTAATTTAGGCCTTCTCGTGGAGGGACACAGCCTTGCTACAATGCTGAACACAGCCAGCTGAGGACTGTAATTCAACATCACCTTCCACCCTCCCTCCTTTCCACACTCTCCTCCCCCGCTGCCAGAAAACGTTTTCCCATTCTTCACGGGACAAAGGCTTCAAGTTTCCCGGGATTTGCATGCGAAACGCTCCTGTTCACCTCAGCCTTGGATGAACCCTCAAGGGTGGTGCCTCCAGCCTGGCGACCTCCCTCCCTTACCCCAGCGACACGGGAGCCGGGATTCTCCTTGGGGCCACCTCCCAACCTCTGCTCACAGCCTGGGGTTGAGGAGCAGGTTGCGGTCGATGGACCAACCCGACCTCCCCCGGGCAAGATTAGCAGGGACAAAACAATCCGCAGCTCTGGAAATTTGGGGAGGGCGAGGGGAAGGAGAAGGGGTTTGAAATCGCCCAAAGCAGCGGGGAGGGAGGGATGCTGTTTATGGAGCGTTTGGCTTTGTAGGGCGGGGGAGGGAGAAGTAAATCCCTCGCACCCACGCCCCGTGGGGCTTCGGGGAGTGGGTTTATACAATTGGGGGGCTGGAGGGAGGAGCCCACCTGGGGACAGAGATAAGGGGCGGGCGGGGGGGATTGCGGTTCCGCCGCATGAGCCGGGAGGGTTATCAGGGCAGAAATTCGGCTTCTATTACCATGCATTAGAATAGATTAGCGGGCAGAGCAATTAGCATCCTCCCTCTGCTTGGCCAAGTGACAGGGGCGGTGGTGGCGGGCAGAAGGCAAGTGGGAAGAGGCAGCTCTGGCAGGGCAGCGTTTTTCCTCCCTAAACTGCAGCACAAGAACTTCTGGTCTTTCACCCCCGGGGCTCTCGTGCTGGGACGTTTAGTGAGTGGTCTGAAACTTTTTGTGGCCTGTGGTCACTGAAATACTGCCCTGGAGAGAAGCAAAGCTCCAAAGAGTGACTTTCCTCTTCCATGTCCCTTTGGAACAATCCCCAGATCTCTTGGTCTCCAGATGCCACCCATTAAAACCCCCACTGCTTCTACTTCCCCCAGTGGTTTTTTCCCCCCTTTTCCCAGCTCATCTGTGATGTCCAAACAGCAGTTTTTTGGGAGATGAGCCTGTTTGTGGTTAGAGACAAAGACAAAAACAAGGATCCAACTCTTTCCTCAGATACACAGGAATTTACTGAGAAAACTTCCCCTCCTCTCACTGCCGTGACAAGTTTCCCAGGAATGATACTTTGCATTATCTCAGCTCAAATTTATCCCTTTTCCTGTAGCATCTCCTGCCTTTTGTCCAGAATGGAGTATCCTGGGCAGTGAGGAAAATTTAACTGCCTGATGCCAGGGAAAGCTAAATTCCAGCTGTGCTCCGGGCAACCTGGAGGCCAGAAGGAGAAGACAGGGAGACAGTGGGATGTTTGCCACATGACCACATAAAGTTTAAGGTCAATTATGTCTGAGTCTCGACATTTATGGCATTCCTATTCTTAGGACCCCGAGGGAGCCTGGAAATGTCAAAACATTGCTAAAACTGACCTTAAACTTTACATGCGAGTGGGACTGAATCTTCTCCCTTTTCCTGGCTCTGGCCAGAAAATTGCTTTGGCTCCAGCAGAGGGAAAGGCAAATTTCAGCAGCTCCCTCCTTCCCCAGCCTTGCTCCCCCATTGTGATAAAGCCATCTCAGGAGACACAAAGCTGGCTCTACACGCTGGCCAGACTGTGGTTAAACAAACCTCTCATTCCATCCCCAGATTCCTTTCATTGCTCTGTTCTTGTCTCAGCCTTCTTTCCAACTGGGAAATCAAAAACTTTTCCCCAATAAAAAAAACAAAACAAAAACCAAATCAAACCAAACAAACAAAACAAAACAAAAACAAACAAACAAACAAACAAAAACAACCCCCCCAAAACAACAACAACAACCCAGAAAAAAAAAAACCACAACAAGCATCCAACCAACCAAAAGAAAACAAAAAAAATAAAATAAAAGAACACACAAAACCAAACAAAAAACCAAACCCAAAACGAACAAAACAAAACAAAACAAACAAAAAAAAGG
>VXAU01000283.1:412806-536436 GCA_013399695.1 Formicarius rufipectus
CCAAAATAAAACAAAAAACCCAAAAAACAAAAACAAAACAAAAAACCCCAAACAAACAAACAAACAAAACAAAAAAAAAACCCAAAACAAAACAAAACAACAAAAAAACCTATGCTGTCATTTTGCATCTCATCCTGAAAGAGGGACGGGACTAATGAGGCTGATCCAGGGCATCAAAGCCGGATCAATCGGATCTCCGGAGCTCGGATCTCTGTGTCCTGAAGTTTTTCCCCCGGACTCCTGTCCCCAGTCCTGGCTGAAAATGCCATCCGGAGCGTTTGCACTTGGCTTCCACCGAGCTCCCTCTGCTGATCACCTCGCAAAAGGCATCTCAGACCTACCTGCTCTTTGAGTAAACACATCCCCTCCTGCCCCGGAGCAAGTACAGGGACTTTTGGAAGGTGCTGTGGAGGTGGACTGGGACAGTGGTGGGACATCAGCTCGTGGTTGTTGGGGGAATGGCACCCACTGCCATAAGGTCCTGGCTTTATGTAGGGAGAGGGGCACCCATGTGAAGCCAGAAGTCCCCCTGTCACCTCCCCAGGCTCTGTACCTGCTCCAGCTTTTCCCAGGACAAAAGTACTGGTGTGGTACAAGTTCAAAGGCTTTGAGGAACATCATTCTTTCTGGTATTTCATTTTGTAGGAATCATGGAATGTTCTGGGTTGGAAGGGACCTTAAGAATCATTGAGTTCCTCCCTCTGCCATGGGCAGGGACACCTTCCACTAGCCCACATTTCTCCAAGCCTTGTCCCACCTGGCCTGCAACACTTCCAGGGATGGGACAGCCACAAGTCATCCTTCCCCTCAGGACAAGGAGAGCTGCTACCGGGCCATGCCTGCAGCCCCTGCTAGGTTTCAGAATCCCAGTGTGTTGGTCTGGGATGAGCTGGGGATGAGGTTTGACTCCTGCCAGGTAACTACTGGTACAGTCACCTCGATGTGGGCTCTGTTTGGGCTGGGAAATTTCAGATTTCCCCTTGGAGATGAAGGGATAGAAGAAATGGAAAATCATTGTCTCTCATCCTGTCTTGATTCAGGACAGGTGGGGCCATGTGGGCTACTCAGGGTCTTCAAACTGAGACCTAAATCAGATTTCCCTGAAAGTTTCCTTTCATCCTCTCTGTTTTTCTTCTTAATTTTCTTTCTGAGTGTATCTATCCAACATACCTGGGCAAGGAGGCCGGTGGAGGTGGTGATAAGGGTGAAGGAGACAGACACAATCTGAGGAGAAGGCAACAGGTGAATTGGAAGGGGAAGAACTAAAGTGAGGTGAGAAAAGAGTGGGAACTGTGTGCAAGCTGAAAACACACAACTGGGAAGAGGAGAGATGGGGCAACATCTCCAACTTACACAAGCTGAGTGGCCACAAAACACTTAGGAATGAACAAGTTGGGGATGAAAATGGGAATGCCAACAGGAAACATGTATCCCATCAAAATATCCCATCCTGCCCTGGTGACCTCTCCTGGCTGGTGTGAATCCCACCTGCCCTCCCTAGCAGTGGGGTGAGGGTGTAAGAAAGGGGTGTCTGGAATGATTCAATCAAAGGGTGAGAGAACCTGTCCCCTCTGGGAAATGCCACCCTTTGGAATCTTGAAAGGAAAGCCGGAATGCCAAAACCTTCTGCAAGACAGTGATGTTGGCAAATTACCTGTTTGGAGGTGGTGGAAAGGTGTCGCCCAAACCAGTGAGCTGTCTCTCAGCTTTGCCATCAGCCACAGATTTTGTGTCCTTCTTCTTCCCTACGAGCCCACCAGATTGGACCTTACAGTGCAGAAGCACTCAAAAGAAAACTGCTGCCCATCAGATGGAGAGGCTTCTCCAAGAAGGATAAATTTCTTTGGAATTTGTTTCTGGAAAGTTATTTTTTATTGGTATTTGTTTTTCCTGAATAAAAAGAAAATTGTGTAGTGTGCTAATTGGCATTAAAAAAACAAACCCAACAAACAAATGCTCTGTTCCGAGTAGGAATTTCTGATCAGATCCAATCATCACTCTTTTGTCTTGAAATTTGTTGTTAATTAGCAAAATTGCAGATAAGATCTTTCGCCTTGCCAGAAAACTGACATTGTTTTTGTCTCATAATAAATAATAAAAAAAGGGTATTTTAGTCTGCTTCTGGGGAAATTATGGCAGAAAGAAAAAGAAAGAATAATCCAAGTCTCCTTTTTCAACAAGTTATGGTTACGAACAAGAAAGGCTCAGCCAGGACTCCATGCTGGTTCTCTGACTGCATTATTTCCACAAATAAAATAAAATAAAATAAAATAAAATAAAATAAAATAAAATAAAATTCAGAAAAGAGGGAAAATCCCTCCTGGGATTATCACAAGTGATGCTAAGTCTGCCTCACTGGCAGGAGTGAGAAAGGGAAAAGCCCAGGGCTCGTGGGACTGTGGAGTAGTTTGGACCATGAATAGCTCTGGAGGTTTTGGTCTCTGTGCAGCATCTGTCCATCGTGGTGGAGGAAAGGGGAGTGGCAGAGCTGCAGGAGGGCTCTGTCTCGGGGCTGAAGGGCATCTGCAGCTCTGCCAACCCCTGAGCGCCCTGGCTGGGCTGGGAGAGCACACCAGCACCTTCCTCTTGTCCCCCTCCCCTAAGAAACCCAGAGGCACCCAAAGCAAGCTCAGGCATTTTTGGCAGTGCTGGGATGGAGAGGTGGGCTCAGAGTAGAGAAATATCCCCCTTGGGGGCACTTGGCCCACCCCACTCCTCCCATAAGGGATTACCTCTGCTCTGGAGCCAGGCTGGGAGAGCTGGGGGGATCACCTGGAGAAGACAAGGCTCCAGGGACACCTGAGAGCCCCTGGCAGAGCCTGAAGGGGCTCCAGGAGAGCTGGAGAGGGACTGGGGACAAGGGCTGGAGGGACAGGACACAGGGAATGGCTTCCCAGTGCCAGAGGGCAGGGTTGGGTGGGCTGTTGGGAAAGAATTTCTGGCTGGGAGGGTGGGGAGAGGCTGGCACAAGTTGCCCAGGGAAGCTGTGACTGCCCCTGGATCCCTGGGAGTGTCCAAAGCCAGGCTAGACAGGACTCAGGGCAGCCTGGGCTAGTGGAAGATGTCCCTGCCCATGGCAAGGGAATGAAATTAGAGGGTCTTTAAGGTCCCTTTCAATCCAAACCGTTGTGTCATCCTGTGACCTCAGCTAGAACTTGCAACTCCCCCTGCTCCCTTCTTCATGCAAGCAGTGTCTTTTCCCAGTTTTCTCCCCAATCCTAGTTTCTACATGGTCAGAAAACATCTTTCTTCCACCTTCAGCTCCCTGACCCAATCTCCATCCTCTGCAGATGTGACCACAGCTACTTACCACCATTAGCCCAGAACTCACGTGGTGGGGGTGCTGCAGGGATCAGAAGCCCACCATGTTTGGCACAAGAGAAACAAAGATACAGCCAAAAAGAGGTCAAGTTGAAAAATAAAAGTCACGTGTTTTGGGGGGCTTGTGTGTGGTTGTGTAGGGTGTTGATTTGGGTGTTTTTTTCCTACAACAGGATGATGGAGATGTGTCTTCCCCGAGAGGCAAAGGCGGGTGAAGGCATGTCCATGGCACACATGCCTTAGTACCACAGAAGAGTTTGGGTTGGAAGGGACCTTAAAGATCATCCAGTTCCAGTCCCTCACCATGGGCAGGGACACCTTCCACTAGACCAGGTTGCTCAGGGCCCCAGCTGGAAGCCCTTTTGTCCCCATGGTTCTTCACGGGGAAAGCAAAGGTCTCGCACGTGGAGATGTACCCCATGCAATCCTTCCTTTCCCTGGTCTATCCAAGTGCAAGGAGCTCTTGTGTCTGTGCTGAGCCTCTCCAAAGGTTCCTGGGCTTCAGATTAAACCCTCCTAACTTTGGTACATTTAGGCCCAAATCCTGGAGGTGGTGCAATGAGTCTGGGCTTGGTTTGACCAAGCCCTAGCAAGGCAGAAGGACCATCTCGCTGCAGAGGTGGAATTGCAGCAGGACCCTCTACGGCTTCTGCTTGCAGGATGTGGGCACAGCAGGTTGCTGTAGGTCCTTGGGATTTAACCATGACCTCTTGGGGCACCAACCCAGGACCTTCGTCTGGTCCTTTGGAGCCTTGGGGTTTGCTCTGCTCTCTGGCACACAAGTGTCTGTTCCTCACTCTCCTGTCTCTGCCTGGTAATAGTTCAGCCTCACGGAGGTATCATGAAGTTTAATTAGCTCCAGGCAAAGCCCTTGGAGATCCTCGGATGAGAGGAGCCCTAGAAGCACAAAGTATTAATTTAACATTATTAAAGTAATTGGTTAGTGGATGGTGAACAGAGGGTTAGTGTTAGCAGTGTTTGTTCTTAATGGGAGATGAGGAGGAAATAACATTCCCCACGGTTCAGTGGAAGGACCAGCTTCTTAGTGTTTGTACTAATGGTTTTGGACAAAGCAGGGCACTTGGAATTGTTAGAGAGGCAGCAGGTAATGAAATAGCAGCTGGGGTTAAGACACACAGAGAGGTGCAGCGTCTGCACCATGGTCTTACTGAAATAAGTTCAGGAGTGGGATATGCTCTTTTGGGTGCCGTAAGTGTAACGTGGTGCCACTGGGTGGGAGTTGCAGATCAGCTAATTACAGCATGACTAGCAGGGAATTAGGGTGTGTGAGCAAGTGAGCTCAGCACACTGACATCCCCAGCATGTTGGAGTTACAGAGATGTTACTAAAGCAAAATAGTTATTGGCAGCACAAGGTGTTTCTTTTTTCTGCATAAACCACAGTAGACACACCAGATGAGAGCGCGTCAGAGTCACAGGAATCTCCCAGAGCCCAAAAACCACTCTGACTCTCAACAGAGGCAACAGGAGTGATGAGTTGGGGTTGGGTTATTTCATTATCCCTCTCACAGTCCCGCTGCCTTCCAGGTGACCACTTTTATGAGGCAGGCACTTGTGTCTGGGGGTACTTATTTATTAAAAGTGCCATTTGCTTTTATTTACACTTTGCTGGACTTCTGGGGCTGCAGTGTCCCCTCTGGGCAGTTCCTTCAGCAGCAGGGTGCTTTGTCACATTTATTTCTGCCTCTCAGCCTCCTCCACTCGGGGATTTGAGGCTGGTGCTGGAGGGCAGCTCTCTGCTCTGCACATGCTGAAACAATTTTCTCTGCTGTCTCACCCCACTCTTGGGGGAGGGAAGAATGTTTCTGTCAGTGCAGAGGAAGACTGGAGGGAGAAGGCTGTTTTATGACACCTTTCTGTTCTCCCCTAAGTCATGGAATTATAGAGTGATTTGGGTTGGAAGGGACCTTAAAATTAATCTCATTCCAGCTCCCTGACATAGTTCCACTGGACCAGGTTGCTCCAAGTCACTTCCAGCCTGGCCTTGACCATGTCCAGGGATGGGGCATCAACAACTTCTCTGGGTAACCTGTGCCAATGCCCCACCTCTCTCTGAGTAAATATTTCTTTCTATTACCTAGTTTAAATCCTCCCTCCTTCAGGGTCATCCACCACAGGAAAATCCACCATGTTTTGCCTCTGGTGAATCTCAGCTGCAAGTGCTGGGCAAACACCTTAGGAGAACGTGGTGTGTCAACCCACAGGATGCTCCTCCTGCCCCAGCTCAGGATAAGTAGGGTGGTCAAGCAAGAGAAGATGGGGAGACCATGAGCAAAAGGCTCTGGAGGAGAGCCCCCATCACTGCTTTCTGCATGGAAAAACCTGCAAAACCCACTGACAGATGGTTGCAGCCCTTTAGTCTTGATTTCTGCAGCAGCTGGGAACAGTTACCTGGAGTAAATGATGTTGCTGTGATGTTGACCCGAGAGCCTGAACCCTGATGGTGACCCAGATCCAGCTCGGTTTGGCTCAGCCTGGCACAACTCCCCCATCATCAGAGCCAGGCACAGGAACAGTTGGGTGTCTTGGGTTTTTTTAATTGAGAAACACCACTGAAAAAGTCAGAGAGGCAAAGTCAAAAGTTGGGAAGTGGCAGGATTGAGGTCACCATGGAAAAAAGGAATAATAACGTGTGATCCTGTAATTAAAGTCTGACTTGCAGTGTGTGAGTGCAGGCAGCAGATTTGGCAGTGCTGAAACTACTTTCAGTCTGGCTGTCCCTAATTCCTGAGAGCTTGATGCAGCAAACTTAGCATTTTATTAAAACCAGCTTGATTTGGTTTTTCATAATGTCATTATTTAGATGGCAACACACCCTATGACAGATATTAAGTCTGCAAGACACATCAATCAAACATAGAGTAAGTTTTTGGTCTGAAGAGTTACATGGTTTTGATGTGTATAACCTGTAAACAGCAAGATAAAATGTGGATTATTATATTCCTGCTCAGTGGTGGGATTTCTAGATTCTTAACCAATATCCATAACCTTGAACTGAGCCTGAGTATCTGCCCATTTAATTTTAGAAAGTCCAGATTTTTCTGTCATGATACAGGTGGAGGAAATAAATGGGAGGTAACAGGACATCTTGAAGAATTTGGGCTGTTGTGTGTTCACAAACCCGAAAGGGTTTCCTTCCAAGGTATTCTCAGGAGAGGAGTTCCCACACCCTGTGGCGCTTTCTCAGGATTGCTGTGGCTGTTTGTTTTGTGGAAGTGCTTAGAAAAATCTCGGGTCAGCATTTGGCTTTCATTCCACCACAGGGGGCTCACGGTTTTGGGAGCAGTTAATCAGTTATTGGTGCAACCCTCTGGAGACTTCCCATTTAAAATTCCTGATCCAGCATGCAGCAGTGCTAAAGGAGACTTAATGGGCTGGAGGCTCCTGGGGAACAGAGAGCAGGAGCTGCAATGCTGCTCTTGCTCTCTCAAACCTGCAGAGCAAACCCAGAGCGTGCTGAGAATGCCAGAGATCTCCCTTTATGATTCCTGCCTCTGGAAATGCAGAACTTTCCTCTTCCAGAAAGATGGGGAAATTGGAGCTTGAAGTTGGGGGGTTTATTTTGTCTGGTGTCAGCCACTGGAGAGAAGGCAAACCCTAAAGTTTTAGGTCACCCCAAGCTTTGTGATATTAGGGTTAACCATGTGGGTTTTGCATGTGTTTCCCTGGATCTTCATCTGCAGATCCCTCTATAAGCAGGTGTGGTCTCTTCTCCAGGAAACAAGGACATTGAGGGGTGATCTTGGAGCTAAACCTCCAGCAGCCCCCATGTGCTCTCACAACTAAAACTCTGAAATCTGGAAGCAGGTGAATAATTTAACAGCCACACTTAGTCTTTATGGCTGATTTTAATGGGGGTAATAGCACTGCTAATAACAAAATCCATTGAAGACACCCCGTGCAAGTCCATAACATTAACTTAATGGCAAAAGGTAATTGGCATGCAGTTGGAGCTGTCCTTTTGGATTAACCCTGTGGATTTCCAGGCCAGACACCTTCCTCGAAGCAATGGCCTTGGCAGGGAATGTGGAATGAAATACAGATGTGGTTTATGTTAAGCAAGTGCAAATTTGGATGGAAACAGGGCAAAAAGCTACCAATTCTCATTTCTGGCTTGTGTTTACACCAGGCAGGTGAGGTGGGAGGCAGGGACAGTGCTGAAAGCACCAGCAGTGCTGAAAGCACCACTTCCACTGAACTGGGAGTAACTGGGAACAACAGAAGTCTTAAAACTCAACCCTTAGGACTTCTAGTCAGGTGCTTTCAAACCAGATGCCAAACATTCCTTAATCTGCAGGGACTACTGAGGAGCTGCTGAGCAATGGCTTGGAGCGTGGCCCCATCCCTCCAGAGAGGTACCAGCAGCCCAGAGGTACCACAGCAGGTGTGCAGCACTCTCAGCAGGGCCAAAAAGCATCTTCTCTACGAGGACATCCCTGCCTAAGATGTCCCACTGCCCTTGGACAGGAGAGTTTTCAGGGCTGTGGGTTTGGCCAAGGGACAGTTATGCTGTGCGGGTAGACAAACAGAATCTGTGCGTTCTGCCCGAGGGATGGGGCTTCCACTCCTCACCCTTCCTCTTCTCCTGGTGGCCTTGCAATTCCCCAGCCTGCTGAGCTGGCACCAGAGGCAACCCTCTCAGGAACATGGTGAGGTTCTTGTGGTTGTCCTTTTGCAGAGCTGGACTCAATGATCCTCGTGAAGCTCTTCCAACTTGGGATATTCCATGACTATAATTCTGTGGGTCGGAGTGTGTTACCGATGAGTTTTTGCACTGACATAGTTTTAGTGTCGTAGTAGGAGGCTTATGAGCCTGAGCTGTCAAATAGGACAACCTGACTGCATCAAAAACAAAGCTGAGAGTTTATTCTAATTCCTCTTTGTCTAAAAGTTACATTTCTATTCAGGAATGGCAGAAAAGGCTTTTTTTTTACTTTTCAGTGTTTACATTCTTGCATTTTTATGTTCCACTGTGCAGGGATTTCAAAAGTACAAAAAAGGTCTATCTTCACACACAATTGTGCATATTTCTAAAACTAATACACTCTATCAAAACTATCTAACAACACACAGCTGTAGCTAAGTATCAACAAAGATATGTTGTATAAAATTTGTGAATTCACACAGTTCTTAACTATCTTAATTTTAACTTTATTAACAGAACTCTTCACATGTATCATTCCGCAGAATATTAGCAGGTTCTTCTCTCGGTTCATTGTTGGCCAAGGTCATTTTGCAGGTCGTTATCACTGAGACCTCTGCCTTGGAAGCTGCTCTTGTCTCCTTAGCCTGAGAACCTGCGTGTTCCAACAGGAGCGCTCCAGGTTTTCCACCCAGAGCAGCCCCAAAAGGCTGCAGAGCTGCCTTCCCACGCCAGGCTGGTGCTGCTCCCGTGTGCCAGGGCTGTGCTGCCACCTCCAGCCTGGCCCTGTGCTCACCCTGCCCCTCTTGTGTTCCCATCTGCCCAGGTGCACCAGGAAGGAGCAGTGCGAGCGCTCCAGCGAGCCGCGGAGATTCGCCTCGGAGACCAAGCAGTGCGTCCGGCTCACCGTGCATCCCAACAACATCTCCGTGTCCCAGTACAACGTCTTGGTGAGGAATCCTCAGCCTCTCCCCACCTCTCCCCACCCCTCGGGTTCTGTCTGTCTGTGTGGTGTGATGGACCCAGGCTTGTGCAGCCCGAGCTCGGCAGGAGTGGGAAGGACTGGCAGCTGGAGGCAAGAGGTTCTTCAGAGCCCATCGACTGCCCCGGTGACTTCCCTGGCACAGAGAAAGTTTTTGGCCTTGGTTATCCCCCATCTAGAAGTCTAGGAAGGGATTAGAAAGTCGTCCCTGTTTGCTGTGAGAAGCTGAGGGCAGGTCTGAAGGGATTCTGTGCTGCACCCAGTGAAGTTTTTTGTTTCCCTGGGAGACGGATTTGTCTATGTCTTTAGCCCAGCCCAAGGGACATGATCCTGGTTGGAAATTGCATTCCTGAGGAAAGACAAATGAGGGGTACCATAAGTTATTTTAGTGAGTTCCAAGTTCTCGTCATCTTAAATAGAAATATCTCCTTCTAAGCCACCAAAAAACTCCACTTTGCTCCAGCTCCAGCATGGTATGGATAGCAGAACAGAGAGACAGGATACTGTGATGAGGAACCAAAGGCTTCCAAGGCTCATGTTGTCCCTTGTGCCTGTCCACAACACAAGGTTTCACCAAAATGGCCTGGAGTTACTCAGTCAGCAGCCAGTGAAGCCACACAGTGAATGCTGGCCGAGCAGCAGATGATCCTTATCATTTCCTGGGCTTAAGGCAGGAAATCTCTGCTGAAGATCTGACCAGCTTGTGGTTTCCCTCTTCCCTTGTGGCAGCAGTACCTTATGTGGTGAGATCCCAACATCCTCCAGGAAGGAGACAAAGACCCAATTCATTAAGGCTGCCAGAGCTCTGTGGTTTTGGCCATACTAGTTTGGGCTGGAATTAAGTTGATAAGCCAAGCCCTAAAAGCTCTGTCTCTGGACAAGTTGGTCATTAGCCCCACACCCTGAAAGGGCTCAGAGTGCAGCTGCCAGACACCTTCCAGGTGGAAGGTTTTGGAGAGCTGGGACTTTTTCAGTGACAATGAAATGAGCCTTTCAAAGCCTGCATGTCCAATCACTGCTGCTTTGTTTCAGCCTCTTAACTTTGCTGTGACTTTACTTTCCTAGGCTTCAAACAAAACTGATCTGAGACATCTTAAGTTCTTTGTTCTTCTGGGAGTTCAAGGTTTCTTTTTCTTATTCTCTCAGTAGTTGTTGAATTCTTTCATGTTGGAATAAATCCTGAGGGACTAGCTGGCTCAGGGAGCCTGGAAATGATAACAGAATAAAAGACCTTTGCCTCTGGGTTACTCCCAGGGCGAGTCAGCCCAGAGCTGCTGCCCTCAGAAGTTGCCATCATCTATCTGTTGCCCAGAAATCTGCATGAATATTTTGGTGGGAGTCTCAGCCCAGTCCCAGGTAAACTGGTGACTCAGCTCCTCCAGGCACCACAGAGAGCCTCTTGGCAAACCAGGAGGGAACCTCAGCAAACAGATGGCTGGTGGTGACCTTACTGAGCCTCACTTGGCTTCTAGCAGGGGGTCAGTGATACTGAGTTCTTGCCCATTTAGGCAGGAGATCCTGTGGTCAGCCAACCTTTTAAATTTTGGACACTAACAGGGTCTTGGAGAATTTGACATGAGCCTGTTTCAGTGCAGTGCTGCTGCTCTGGGATTTCTGAGAAGAGCTGCTTGCTGGGGCAAGGATCCTTGCTGTCCCCACAGAGCAGGTGTGTGGGGTGCAGGACTTCTTGCCTGTTCAGAGTGTGCACTGGCTCACTGCATTTGTGGGCAGACCCTTCTGGTCTGTCCATTGGTGTCATCTTCTGCATGGCACACCTTCATTCTGCATCATCCATGCTCAGAAAGAAAGCTGCTAGGCAGAGCAGTTTTCCCTTCCCCGTTGCCAGCAGGGTGTCAGTGAGCAGGGGGAGTGGATTTAGCCTGAGTGTTAAATGCATCCAAATAACCAGAGCCTTTTCCTACTCCCCACTCAAGTCAAAAAAAAAAAAAAAATCACCTTTTCCATTCCCATTCCCATTGGGTCACAAAGGCTTAATGTCATCCAGGGCTAAGGCCTGTCTGCTCAGCCTTTCTCCCTGATGTTGCCTGGTGTGAAGAAACAGCTCCAACCTTTCCCTAGCGAGGAAAACAGAGGAAACTACTGGGAGCAGTAAGGGTTGTGTTATGTTCTCATCCTGTCCTGCTTTGTCACCTGAACTGACCTCTGTTCTCTGTGCTGGTAGAAACAACTCTTCAGCATGCATCTGTGTCTCCCCTCAGTGGCTGTCACCTCAGATGGGGCCTCAGATAGCTCGTGGAGGAGGCAAGTGTGGAGAGCATCTGCGTTTGTGCCTGTGTCGGGTGGTTGCCTCTAGTGTTTGGTCACAAAAACACTGAATTTATACTAATTACGAGGTCCTCAGCAGGCGCTATAGTCCCCTGGGATGCTTCTCTGTGTTCAGACATGACCTGATGAGTTGAGCAGGATCCTCAGTGATGGAGAGCTGTGGTTCAGGACCATAGCTGGTCCGGCAAGTTGGCAGACTGACAGTGCTTCTCCAAAGCATGGACATGCTGGAAACCAGCCACAAGATTCCTTAACCCATGACCAGGAACAATGACACAGCAATGTCAGAGGGTGCTGTGAACTCTAAAAACATGAGGAATCCATCCTTCATGTTTTTTTGACATGGACCCCCAGCATAGCAGCTCTGTAGACGCAACTGCTCCTTCGGTGGGATGGGCAGGAGAGGCTTGCTGTGCCTCTTGGGACAGTGGTGTTCTCGTGGTGGACTGAAGGCTGTAACTAGACTCTCCTCACACAGGAACTTGGTGGCAGAGTGCTCCCCACCTGCTGATGCTGGGAGAGCAGGCGTAGAGAGTTAGACTGGAGCGCTACAGTTTCTCTGTAGTCTGCAGAGAGCCTCTTGTGAGTAGCAGTCACCTTCCTCAGAAACCACCACCGCCCTGAGCTTCACGGCTGGCTCCAAAGACTCCCTGCCTACCCTGACACTTGCATGACAGATAGTGAGCACTCCCCCACCCCTCCACTGACCCAGCCAGCACTGGGATGCAGTGCAGGTGCCCCTGCACAACCACGAACCACTTCGTATTGGCATCGGCATCTCATCCCGCTCCCCTCCTGCACACACATCCCTCTCCTGAACTGCTGCTTTCTGTTGAAGGAGGATGCTCTCTCTAGCAAGAGGCTCTTTGTTCGACCTCTCCAGTGTAATTCTCTCCTGCTCACCCAGATCTGTTGTTTGGCTTAGTATTTTCTCTTCTTTTTTTCCCCTCTATCTTTCCGTCTCTCCCTCCGTCTTTGCTTGCAGCTGGTCTTGGAGACCTACAACGTTCCCGAGCTGTCAGCAGGAGTCAATTGCACCTTTGAGGACCTTTCAGAGATGGACGGCTTGGTGGTGGGCAGTCAGATCCAGTGCATCTCACCCGCTGCCAAAGAGGTGCCCCAGATCATCACAGAGAACGGTGAGCATCCCGCAGCTCCTCTCCGCCTGCACCACTTCTCCCTCCCTGTCGTGAGTGAGTCCTTTAAAGTCCTCGCCTCACACCCCTGCACCTCTCCTGCTTTCTCACAAAGTAGGACCTGACTCTTGGGAGCCTTGAGGGCAGGGTATGGAATGCACTGGGAGCAGGTGGGATGCTGGTGGAGCTGCCCAGCAGCACATCACAGCGTGAGCTGTGTGAGGTTGTCCGTGTTTCTGTGTGCAGGTGTTGAGCTGCCACACCAGGACCTGCCCTCGGATGTCATACGATGTGTTTGCAGCTTCCACCAACTGGCAGTTGCAAATACCTGGCAAAGACATGGCATAAACGTGGGATGTTCTCACCTTTTGTCCAGGCTGGTGTTACACAACCTGGGGGCTGAGGCTGCGCGTGTTCTCAACACATCCCATGCCATGTAACAGCCAAAAAGTCCTGCAGACCTGCGTGACCCTGTCTGTAAATTCATCCTGCCCCTCCCAGGTTTAGTTCTTCATGCTCAGTTCTCTCCTCCTGGTCTTTACTGCCTCCAGCTGTTCCAGACTTGTGGGCTGGCTCTCTCTCCTAAAGTGGTCCAGCACAGAAAAAGACCTTGTCTCCAAGGATGGTCCCCACACTCCCCCAACTTCCTGCCCTGTTTTGTTTCCATTTTTTTTTCAACCGCACCTGTGATTCTTTGCAAGGGCTTCCTATAAAAACCTCGACCCTGTTGTTCACCCAGTGAGGCACAGAGGATGCTGTCATCCCTGTCCTTGGCTTCTTGTGAAAGTGCAGTGTAAAGTTTGCCTCTGAGGATCCTCAGACCACAGAAAAGGAAGTGACATGAGCTGTCAGCATCATCTCTGCTGTCCCTGAGCCTGCACACAGCTGCGTGTGCTCTCTGCTGTGGTCCCAAAACCAACCCCCAGAAGGCTGTTATGACTTTCAGGTCCCACTGAGTTATCAATCGTGTTTGCCTATCAAGATAGATGCCAGAAACTGTTTCCTTGCCATGGACATCTGTCCCAGGCCAGGCTATAATCCACCAAGCGAACAAAAATAGCAGTGGAAGCTGGAGGCAAGGCAAGAGAGAGAGCTCTCTGGGTGGTGTGGTTTCCAGAGGAGTTGGGCACCTGTGGCTTGGAGCACCTTCAGCAGCTGGTGCTCCACACGGAGCAGGTTCTCCATGCACAGAGCCAGAGTCTGGGTTGGAACCAAAGGATATTGTGGCTCTTCTGATCCCTGGGGCCGTCTCAGTCCTCACATCCTGTTTTAAAATACATGGCAGACACTGGCAAGGTTGTTAAATATGGAGTGGTTGGAGCAGAGCTGTCAGAGATGGTGGCAGCAGAGGAGCAGCAGAGTGGGTTTGGGGAAGGCTGTGGAGTGTGCAGTGTCTGTGGGTGTGCCTGTGTGTGCCTGAGGGTGGGTGGGTGTGCACATGGGGGCACCCTGTGATGGGTTGTCCAGTTTGCTTTGGCCTCATTGATTCGTGAATCTTCCAGGTGAGGAGGAAAATAGTGGAATTAGAGAATGGTTTGGGTTGGAAGGGGATTTAAAGATAATCCAGTTCTAACCCCCTGCCACGGGCAGGGACACCTTCCACTAGCCCAGATTGTTCCAAGCCCTGTCCAGCCTGGCCTTGGACACTTCCAGGGATCCAGGGGCAGTCAGAGCTTCTCTGGACAACCTGTGCCAGGGCCTGTCCACCCTCACAGGGAAACATTTCTTACTAATTATCAAATCAACACCTGCCTGGCTTCGGTTTAAGGTCATTCCCTCTTGTCTTATCGCTCACTACATGCCCTTGAGTGAGTAGTGGGGAAAGGGCCACCCAGGTAAGTCTTGAATTAAATGTGGGTCACTTCCCCATCAAATTAATTAAATTACTGCACCCACTCATTACCCACAAGGACAGGCTCTGTTGATGTTGTGGGAAGAGGCAGAAGTTGACTACTCAGTTTAGGAGCAGTGGGAATGAGGCGATGGTGTGTAGGAGCTGAGGTTCAGGTTTTGCTGCAGATGGGTCCGCTACGGAAATGGATGGAGCCTTCTGGAAGAGGGATGGATTGTACATGTCACTCACATTGAGATGGGTTCTTTGCAGCCAAAGGCTGAGGGGAATGGACCTTGGGGTGAATGAGGTGAGTGCACCTGGAAGAGACATCCACAGACTGCTGCCTTGCGGGAATATCAAATGAACCATCAGCAAGGAAGAATTTTAAGGAGAGTACTCTATTCGAATGACCTCTGAATTCCAGGCTTCCACACTCGTTCTTTGAGCTTAACTTTCCTACTTCCTGAATTCGTATTTTTGAAATTAGTGAGGTGTTGTCCATCTCTGTCATCATCATCCAGCCCAGACTCTGTTCCCAGGTGTGATAATTTCCAGTGGTGAACACATGGTCCATCACCCCAACACTGTAAGGGAGATGGACCTGTTGGAGAACTGGGCTCTAGGAGGATTTTATTATACTTTCTACATCTACTGAGAACAGACCAGCCAAGACACTGTGGGACAGCTCCAGGTTCAGGCTGGTGGCATGGCCAGGCTAGCAAAGCAGTCACACACTGATGTGTCTCTTTTTTCCCCAGGAGACCATCACATTGTCCAGCTTCAGCTCAAGTCCAAGGAAACGGGTATGACCTTTGCCAGCACCAGCTTCGTCTTCTACAACTGCAGCGTCCACAACTCGTATGTTCATCTCCTTTGATACCTGCTTCCCTTTCCACCCCTGGACCTGCCACAGAACCCACTGCTGATGTGGGAAGCTGGTTAGGTGTGGAGGTGCCCAGAGGTCAGGCTCAGCTGTGTGATAGCCAAAGCGGTGGGGTCCCTCCTGAGAAGATCAGAATATAGGGACCACTTGTTCTGCAGCCAGAGCATCACACTGGGGGCAGTTTCCACAGAATTGTTTCAGAACCAAGTCCTGATCTCAGCACGTGGCCTCCTCATCTTCCTGTTAGGCAGTTTCTTGTGGATGGTTGGATCCTGCCCGTACATATGCACCTCCAACCCTCACCCATGCTGCCAGTCCCACCAGCAGGAGCCTGCCCTAGGTGGCCAATACACACTTGGACCCCTCAGTCTGAAAAAGCAGGAGTTTATGGTTCCTGTGTGATGTGAACTGAGCAGAGAGCACTCAGCTGATTCCCTCCAGACCATCTTTTCCATGCTGTGACCTCCTTTCCTGCCTCACACCCCATTTTTTCAGGAATTTAGCTGCCACCCAGGAGCTGCCCCACCAGAGCAGATCTGCACCTTCCCAGCAGAAAAGGCTCTCCCAGTGGGATGATCTTGAGCAAGGCTGAGCAGCTCTGTCCCCGCCACTGAGCCACCAGAAGTGCCAAAAGCACATAATTACTGCTGCTCAGCAATTCACAAGGAAAGGCAAATCCTATTTCCATGTTCCTGCTGCTTTGACAAAGTGTCAGGAAGGAAGTGTTGGTGGGAAGAGCAGGAGAGATGGTGGTGTTAAATATTTATGGCATGTTTTGGTTTCTTCCTTGACAAACTATACTACACAATCCATCTTTAATTTGATGTATCAGAGCAAGCACTTGTTACCAATCTGAAAAATAAGTTGCTGTACCAGAGCTGAGAGTGGATTGGAGCTGAGCAGGATTCCCCTCAAACAGGGGAGAGGGTGTATGGCTGCCTCTTGGGCTCAGATGAGCTCTGCTGGAGCTAATTTTTTCTCACCTCCCCATTAAAGCCCCAGTAAGAGCCAGGAAAATTTACCCCCCTCAAGTTCCCTCCTGATGCTTCAGGGCCTGCAGCTCTATAAAATCATAAAACCCTTAAAGTTGGAGAAGACCTCTAAGATCCCCAGGTTCAACCATCAACCCACCACCACGTTCACCATCAAACCCTGTCCTCAAGTGCCACATCCATCCATTTATGGAACCCTTCCAGGGATGGTGACTCCACCACTTCCCTGAGCAGCCTGTCCCAATGCTTCACAACCTGTCAAATGAAAAATAGTTTTCTAATACAATATAAACCTCCTGTTTGAGGCTGTTTCATCTCCTCCTGTCCCTGTTCCCTGGAGCAGATTCTAACCCCATCTGGCTCCCCTCTCCTGGCAGGGACTTGCAGAGCCACAAGGTCCCCCCTGAGCCTCCTTTTCTCCACCATGAGCCCTCCCAGCTCCCTCAGCCCCTCCTGCTGCTCCAGCCCCTTCCCAGCTCCCTTCCCTTCCCTAGACACGCTGCAGCCCTTCAATGTCTTTGACATGAAGGTCTCCAGGATTGTGCAGGGAGTTTGTTGTGGCTCCTTTTGGTTGCTGGTGAGCAGACATAGCATTAAATTGAAGAAGAAGTGTGATGTAGGTAGGAGTCAGTGCTGCAGCACAGCCAGGAGAGGCGTTTGCAGCTCTCACTCTGCAGAGCCCCTGGGGTACAGGACAGCAAAACCTTGTGAGATGGAGGAAATGGCTCCTTCCTACACCCTGAGTAGGTGAGGTCCTAAATATGCCCCCTGCTTCCCAAGGTGGTCTTTACTCCTCTGCTGAGATGAAGAAAAGAAGAATACAATTAATATATTTGCAGGAGCCTCATCACCCCTGTCAGAACTCACAATAATAAACCTGTAGGACACAGGGGGAGAAAATTCCCAGCTTCATCCTTGGTTTTCTGACTTTGGTTCATCCCAGTTTGCCTCTGGCCCCTGTGTCATGGGCCATGCCCTGTCATATGTGGGGCTGGTGGTGCCCAGGGACTGCCCTCTTGGCCATCACTTCTCCCACCAGTCCTTCATTTGGCCACCTTCTCGTGATGTCTTCACAGCTCCCAGGGCAGTGGAGTAGCTCAGTGTGGGGGTAGCAAGGCTCCAGTATTTTCCACCCATCCTCTGGTCTTGTATTTTTTTCCTTCCACCCGTCCCCATATCTCATAATTTTTTTATTTCTATCAATCCCCTGATTGCCTATTTTTATGTTATACTCAACATTTGGACAAAAAGGGGGACACTTCTTTTGTATGAAGCCAAGAACTCACCGATGGCCTGAATAAAGGTTGCAACAGGGCAACCAAAATGCAATAAATTTTTATTATTTCTCTAGTTGCAGTGATATGAATGCAAGCTATATTAATTAATGTGAGATGCTTGTGATGCCAAACACAACCAGCTCAGGCCATGGCATGTCCAGCACCATCCTGCAACCTCATGGTGTTTTGTCAGCGGAAAGCCTGTGTCCTTCTGCTCGTGAAGGAAAAAGCCACATTTGCCAGGCTATATTTCCCTCTGAGAAAGACCCTCAGCCTCAGGACTTGTCCTGTTGGCCGATGGGACCTGGCTGCCCAAGTGACTGCTCCTTCTCTCTGTTTCCAGGTGCCTGTCCTGTGTGGAGAGCCCATACCGGTGTCACTGGTGCAAGTACCGCCACGTCTGCACCCATGACCCCAGCTCCTGCTCCTTCCAGGAGGGACGAGTCAAGATGCCTGAGGTAGGCAGGGGCACAGGATGTGTGTCAGGGGTTGCTGTCACCTGTCAAACAAAGAGTCCAGGAAGCCTTCTCCACCTCCAGTCCCACCCTGTCCCTGTTCTTCTGACCCTCCAGGAGCCCCTCACCTCTCCCTGTGCAT
Organism: Formicarius rufipectus; assembly: GCA_013399695.1. Lineage (NCBI taxonomy): Eukaryota > Metazoa > Chordata > Aves > Passeriformes > Formicariidae > Formicarius > Formicarius rufipectus. Next base: position 430,777 of record VXAU01000283.1, read on the forward strand.
GCAGCTCTGCTCCTCTCTGCTCTGCCGGAGCCCAGGGAGCTGCTCCCTCCCTCCTACACACCACAAGGAGTGTGTTACCTTGGAAAGTCATTGCAAACTCTGCCTCCAAGGAACTGAGAGGGATGGAAAACACTGGTCATGCATCTCCAGGAGAGAAGGAGATACTGTACTCCTCCAAGCGGCTGCCCTAATTTCTTGAGATCTGGGGAGGATTTAGGGCTTTGTCCATGGTGCCAAGTAGATTTCAGCTGTGCGTTGAACACCTTTGTGGCTTCATGGATTTGATGCCTGGTGGCCAGTGCCTCCAAAGTGCCTCCAGGTGAGGCCAGGAGGTGCCTCATTGCCAGTCACTGAGCTGGACCTTGGGGCTGAACACAGAGCTGCGAATGCTGCCTGGCAGGAATTGGGACTAACAAGCCCTCGCAGACAAGTGGAGCTCGGAGGGATACAAATGGGAAGCTCCTTAATGACATCCTGGCCAGAAAGGGTCTGAAAGCATCCTGGGCTGTCTGTGAGTGACCTCACAGGGCTGGTTGTTTGCCTGACCCGAGGGACCAGGACCCGTTAAGAGATCTGATACCTTCTGAGCCACCAGAGCACAAGTGGCTGCTGAAGACTCTGGCAAGGTGTGCTGCATTCAGAGGGTGAAATCCTCAGGGTTCCCCGTGCTGCCTGCTGGCTCTGGTGTGTCTAATGTGGTCCCCCACCTATCCCCAGCCTCTGTCCCAGGCAGATGGTCTGCTGGACCAAAAGACCCACGTGTAATGTCTTCACACTCCTGTGACCTTCCTGTGCCCCCCCCACCCCTTCCCTAAGTGCTGGTTGAGATGTCCTGCATCAGAAGTTCTGACCTGCTAAGGTACTGGGACAATCCATAAATATTCACGAGTTCTCCATATACCAGGATTCAGAATTTGCAGTAAACCTGCTGGAAAACGTGCCAAAGAGCTGGAGGGTTTGCCACCCTCTGCTTGGTGGTGAAGGGGAGAAGGAAGGCAGCACAGGGTTCAGCCCTTCTGGCAGATTATCCCAACTAGAGAGGGACTGTTCCCTCACATGGAGCCTTGGCAAAGTTTGGCCAGTCCTGCTGGCCACAGGTTTCTGTGCCTTCCACTTCAGGACCTAGAAGGACCTTATCCTCATCCTCTTGTTGAATGGAATCCCCTGGGACTCTTAGTCTCAGCTTCCCACTGTGCAGTATCACCACCACCACCACTGATCTCCTCTGACAGACTCCTCTGGTGTGTCCCACGTACCAAGCACAGGACTCACCTTCTCAGTTCCCACCTCTTCTATCCTCCAGTCCCTTGCCCAAAAAGAAATGCCTACAAACCTGAGCGGATTTCCTGTGCTCTCAATCCCTATCACATCCCTGATATTTTTTTTCAGGACACTGCTCTCATCAGCAAGGAGATCATGAGAATTATCCCACTTTCTTAGGGAGTGGACTGGGGTTGGCACAGCCCCTGGTCTTTATCCCCTCCAAGGTCTTGCTCTGCAGAGCTGGGAAGGAGACAGTGGTCTCATGAAACTCTGCAGAACTGTATTAACTTTATCATCTCTACTAGTTTGGTTACTGAAAGGTGTCCTCTTCAGACCTGGAGCCAGCTCCAGTCTGGGGGGCTTTGTCTGTCAGTGGAGTTTGCTCTTTGTCTTCTTCCATCCCCTTTGCCAGAGAATTGCCTGCTAAGCTTCATAAACTCCCTCTCTAATCTTGCAAAGCTGCTCTGTGAGATTTGTGTGGCAGAAGGGAGAGGCACAAACCCCACCCTGGGAGACAACTACTCACCTACAGGGCAAGCACAGCATCCCGTGAGACACGTGTTACTTGGGTCATGCCTAACGAGGGTTGCAGCAAAACCACTCCCGAGCACAAATGGGGTCTCTTTCCCCTGGGATACAACATTTGGCCCTCAGCTGCTCAGCTCAGGAGCTCATCTTCCTGTCTGCTGGACAGAGAAAACACTTCTCAGCACTGGAACAACATACTTGTCCCACAAGATTGACAGGACTGAGGTCCATTCCTAGACTTCCCAATGCCATCTTCAGCAGTGCTTCAAATGCACCATCATCTTGAGTGACTCTGTTGTTACTGACCTCTCATCTCCTTGGTCCTTTCAGTCCTTTCCTCTAAAAGCACTCAGAGCCCTGGAGGATGAGGAGAGGGAAGTGTTTACTACCATCCAGGCATGAGCACCTGCTGAACCAGTAAACCTGGAGGAGGTACTGGTGGGAAGCTGTGCTCCCAGCATGGGGTGGTTGGCCCATCCCATTTGCAATCTCTCCATGAGTTTGCTGAGCAGATTAGCTTGAGTGTCTTCCAGGATCGTATGGGCTGATTGCATCAAGAGACTCCTTGCCAAGCAAACAAATATATATTGGTGCTACTCTGTCACGTGGACCTGTGCCAGAAACTCCTTCCCTCTGTAGGCATCACTGCTGGCCTGCCAAGCCTTCTACCCTCCCTCTCACTACAGCCTTCACCTTCTCTTGCTACACCCACCCTCAGGTGATGTTTTTTCTCTGTTTGCCTGTACAATATCTTGCCATCATGTGGGAAGAGGCTTCCCACTCTCCAGATGGCCTGGGCTGCAGATGCACTCATTGGGCTGGCACCCATCGACCCTGGACCAGCCTGCAGTGCTTTGAAGGGAGACTTGTGCCCTTGTGTACTTCTGACTCCATCATTTCCTTAGGACACCTCCCAGATTTCTGGATGCCCACTGGCTCAGCCTTCTGTTCAGGTTTTCTTCATGTCCTCTGAGAGTATATGAGGTTTTTACTTGAATTTTGGTGTGAGTCGCTGGTTGTTTCAGAATGTTGGCTGAATTTGAGGCTGATCCAGCGGGACAGCAGAAAGGCTTTGTCCATGACCCACACTGTCCAGAAGGCAAAGTGCTGTTTGTGTCTGTGTAGCCTGTGATCTGCCATCCAAGGGGAGCCTTTGAATTGCATCATGGATAGCTGTCATCATCCAGTCCCAGGCTGGGAACGGACAGCTGTCCTACCACCACCTGGAAAAACAACCAGGGATGGAGAAAGGACAGCAGAGGCACGTCCTTCAATCTCCACACAGAGACAGGACTTCCTCACCAGTCATTTGTCAGGTGACTCAGTCCTGCCTGTATCTGGATCAGTCAGTCTGGGAGCCTTGGGAAAGCCCAGGTTTGCTCCAGTGAAGAACTCCAGCATGGTCATAAAGCAACAGTATTTATGATTATGGCACTGATCTTAATCACACAGGGTTGACAAAGTCTCTGGATGATTTGTGGCTGAAATACTTCACCTTGGCGTGTAATTTCCCTTTAGAGCAGGTTTTCAAAAGCCAGGTCCACTTGCTTGAAATACACTGAGTTACTTCTTGCTTTATAAAAGGGAGCTGATATCATCACTCCTGAGGGCAGGAAGGGGAAGCAGGAGGAGAAAAGGGCATTTTAATACTGAAGTGGATTGTTGTTGCTGCTGTTGTTGTTTTTCCCCAAGAGCTGATGGCAAATTAGTCTCAGAGGTAGAAGGGAGTGGGCTGAGTTCCTGGGTTTTTTTCTTGGCCATCCTGTCTGTGCTTTTGACATTTGTTGCTGACCATAACTAAAGTCATAGTGCAGGTTTAGAGTCTGACCCCAAACCACTGCATTGCAGATGAACACAGTGTGGAATCAATCCCGACTTATCTGACACAATCACCAAGTAAGAGAGTACAGTCATTTTCTTCTGTAAACAAGCAAGACAGTCAACAAGTTTGGGAGGGGGAAACTGAGGCAAGGAAGTGTAAAACAGGTGACCTGAGAGTCTCCAGTGTGATAGAAGCCATAGAAACAGTTCCTGTCTCGCCTGATATCTGTTACCCAATACTGATTTGCATTGTCCATCTCATCTTTGTACAGATCTACTCTGATCCAGGGAGGGTAATTTTTCCATCAGTGCTTCTGGACAAGGATGGGATGCTGGAGTAGCTGCTTGAGTTGATGAGATAAAGGATGAAATCTTTTCTTGTGCCTTTTTCTCTAAGATGAACACTATCTTGTTCCAGGCCTTGAGAGGATTTTAGCTTTGTGTAGGGGAAAAAGAGGGAGAAAAAATGGCAAAAGCCAAAAGCACGCCTAGATAACAAATCTATTATTCACTGGGTTTAACAGATACATAATCATTTAATTACCTTGAAGGAGGTTTTCATCTCTCCCCGCTCAGCCGATTTGTGTGTGCATGTGTTTTCCTTCCTCCCCCAAACAAGCTTTTTTATTAAAAGGATTTTCATCTGCTGCCTAAAAAGGGAACAGAAGAAAAGATCTCGCACCAGAGTGTTTTATGTCGAGTTGTACGTGCTAATGACAGCAAAGCCCACATAAAAGAAACAACTGCTTCAAATATTAATTTGTCAAAAGCAATAGAAAGCTTTGTGAGCTGCATCCTGGCAAGCAGCTGCTGAGGAGCAGAGCACTGCTTTGCCCAGTGTTTGCTCATCCCTTGTGCTGAACTAAAAGCTGTACCAGTGGCTTCTGCAGTGCAGTGCACTGATTTAGCTCTGCCCAGCTCCTTGTCCTTCTTGGGAATGGATTTTTTGGGGAAACAGGGAAGAAGGAAGGGGAAAAGAAGAAAGCAGAGAGTGATAATGACAACTCAACATGAACTGGCAGACAGCTGAGAAGCATTTGGATAATGTCCTTAAAAACAGGCTTTAACTGTGGGTCAGTCCTGGAGTGGTGTGATCAGTCAGCTGGACTGGATGGTTGTCATAGGTCCCCTTGGAACTGAACATGATCTATTCTACTCCTATCCTATCGTCTTATCCCACCCTGTCCTACTGTCTTGTCCCATCTTGTCCTGTCCTGTCCTATCCATGGGCAGGGACAACAGGACTCCTCACCTTGAACTTTATCTGGAGTAAACTTCCCCACTTTCCTTCCCCATCCTGCTGGTGTATCCTGCCATGGCTCAGGAAGGACTTTGCCCCTCAATCCCCCAAAACAAACAGATTTTCTAACTGCCCCAAATGCCCTTGTTTTGTCCTCTTTTTAAGGTGCAGGAGGAAGGCACGTTGCCCACCTCCTCCCAGGTGCACCCCAGCGGACTGGGTGGCTGCACCAGGGAGGGGATGTCAGGTGAGCAAGGCCAGCTCGTTGCTCCCTTGCATCAACCAACCTCCTGGTGCTGCATCTTCCACTGTTGCTGTGGCAACTGCTGGCTTTCCATCCCGCTCCTGCTTCCAGCTTCACTTAACCTGACTGGAGAGGGGACGGCTGGAAGCACCAGCACGGGGGAGAAGAGAAACCCCAGCTCTGCTCAAATGGTGCCCCTCTCATTTCTCAGGGGCTGTAATAACAGCTGAGACGAGGCCAATTCCACAGCTCCCAGGCTGTCCTGGCTTCCAATTATCCACTCACTTCTCCTGGCACCTGCCTGTCATTAAGGGGAGGGTGTGAGGTGTAGTTTCTATGGCAACTGCAGGCAACCTGCTGCCTTCAAGTGCTGTGAGCAGGCAGGGGGACCAGCAGCCACCCCTTGCAGGTGGGATCTGGTGTGGGGATGCATGTGTTTTGTGGCACCTGCTTTTAAGCAGCATGAAGGGTTGGTGTTTGTCATCTGTTTTGCTCTTAGAAGGGTTTCCAGGCACGTGTGGAGTTCGGTCTGCTTGGGATCCTGCCTAGGGTGAGGCAGGGGCAATATGGGAGGAGGCTGTTGCTGACAGTGTGGATCCAGCTGTGTCTCAGGGCTCCTGTGGTTTGGCATTTCAGGCTGTGGCATTTCAACCCTCATCCACTGCTCCAGCCCTTTCCCAGAACACGAGATGTTTCTTGTAGTGGCTCCATCCTCTTCAGAGGGGGGGTGCTTCAGATAGTAATGAGAGGAAATTAAACACAGAAACTGGAGGCCAGACAGAAATCTTTCCCCTTGCTCATGGAGTCCTGTTAGAGCATGAAAATACTACTTGGAGGCAGTGTCAGGCACTGATGAGCCACAGGTTTTATTACCATAGATGAGAGGGATATTTTTGATGCTGAGTTGCCTTGGACCTGTTCACCTTTCCATGCCCCTGATTCCCTCACACCTTCTGATTTGGGTAAACACTTTCAGTTAATAGGTGCTTGTACAATACTTAGTTCCTGGAGCCGTGATCTCTCAGTAGGGGCTGCTCCTAAGAAGTCTTTGAGCATGTACAAACAAATTAGATAATTTGCTGTTGTTTGCAAGTCACCGTGACTTGCACTGAGGTGATGCGTGTGAAGTGGCTTCTTCTGTTATTTTTGGGTACCTTTTCTCATCTCTGAGCCGTTTTGCCCTGCAGTCATCCAGCTGGCAGGGAAAAAGACTGGTAGCTTGTTCAATGTCTGCAGGATTTCATGGATACCTTAGACTGGTTTGGTTGCCAGGGACCTTAAAGTCCATGTAGTTCCAAACCCCCTGTCATGGGCAGGGACAAATTCCACTACCCTAGATTGCTCCAAGCCTCATCCAACCTGGCCTTGGATGCTTCCAGGGATGGGACAGCCACAGCTTTTCTGGAAAATCTGTGCTAGGACCTCACCACCCTCACAGCCAAGAATTCCAAATACCCAGTCTATCTAATATCCAATCTATTTCTGATTGTTATGGTGATGGATCTGCAGGAAATTTGTTCTGGTGCGTGACAGCTCTGTCATTTCTCTGCTCATTGAGATATCCCACCAAACCACAACAAGAACTGAGAAATTATAGCAAAAAGGTTCCCTGAGAGCAGTTCATCCTACTTTAATGCACACCTTGTTTTCTTAGGGCTTAGCCTCTCCACCACCTTGTGGGTGACTAATCAAGGACCTGTTTGTGTGATTTTTAGGAGCAGCTCAGCGAGATTAGTTGGAATAGAGATGCAAAAAGCATCTGACACTCCACACCGTGTCCCTGCTAAATGTTTTTCATCACAGTTGGGCTGCTCATCTTTGTAATGCAAGATTATTTCTCCCACAGGACACGGTGATCTCAGAACGCAACAGGGTAATACTCATCTCTCCCCGCCAACGCAGCATCCTTGGAAAAAACATGGGGAAGAGCTTCTGTTGTTTTGAAAGCCTAGCTCAGTGCAATGCCACTGTAATGCCTCGGGTGGCTCCAGGGGTTGCTGGCTCTCTGGACCTGTCTTAGGACTGCCAGGATCCCCCTGACACCCTGCAGTGTGGGGGAGGAAAGACAATTCCCCGATCAGACTTAGCCCAGGGTGGTGTCTTGGCTCTGAAGCAGAAAGATTTTGCTTTTGTCCATTGTAGCATCAGCTGCATTCAGTGCTTTGGGACATGTGAGCTTTTGGGAACTGGCCAAAGAGAAGCATTCTCAGGATGTTGAAGCTGCAGATAAGAGGTGAGGCTGGAATGTGTCTCCTGCCTTGCTTGGGGCATTTCCAGGAGGCTGAGCCCAGACCCTCCTTCTCTGCCTTGTCTTTGAGCATGAGGCCATTTGCTTTGGCCTGGATGTTATCTCATGCTGTCACGGATCTTGGTGAGGGGGAGGATGACAAGAGCCATGATACCATGGTCCTGACCTTCCCACTGTGGAAGCCAAAGTGTGATGACCCTCTGGGCTTCTGTCCTGGTTTCTGAAGGAAGTGGGTTTGCATCAACATGGTCTGTGTGCGACCTCCAGTCCATCTGTTTCTCCATGTCCTCTGCCCACTTCTGAACTCACTGCCCATTCTTGGCCCAGTTGGGCCAAAGTCTGAAGCTCTCAAAGGTACCAAGTTCCTACAAACTTCTAAAAATGTGAAAATGGGAAGTTTTAGAGGAGAAAGAGACTTTCTGTCCTCTCTTAGGAAGAAAACACTACAGCTTGGGCTAAACCCTTGTTAGACACCAGAATGCCACGGGAATCCCTCTCACTTCTGAGGAAGTCTTAGTTGGATAAAGTCCCTTACGCAGGCAAAACCCATTTCCTGGCACAGATGTGTAGGAAGCTTCATTGAGGAGTGAAATTCCAATGCCACTGGTGCCTGCATGGATGAGCAGTGGGAGATATTCTGTCCATGCTCAAACTTTCCAGCTTCACTGGACTGCAATTCTTTGATATAATAGAATTACAGAATGGTTTGGGTTGGAAAAGACCTTAGAGGTCATCTAGTTCCAACTCTTCTACCATGGGCAGGGACAACGTACGTGAAAGGTCTTGTGAACTTCAGATGAAGTCCTTACAGGAGGACAGGAGGCTGGCTATGAAGGGTGCAGGTTTAAATAATCATAATTAGAGAAGAAATTAATTAGCGCTTTATAAGCTGCCTGTGCTCTACCCTGTGCTTTCCACAGTCCATTTTCCTGTGTGTGTTATTCAGAAGGACTGTCTTTGCCAGGGTTACCCTTTAACAAATGACAGACTTTGTTTAAATAAATGCATGGATATCTTGTCTCTTGAACATTCACCACCCTCTCCAATGCACATGTTCATATTTCTTATGATTTCCAAACTCAGAAAACAGCAGAACTGAGATGGCTCACACATCTCCAATAGCCCCTTTCCAGTGAGCAGATGGACCTCATGATAAAACCATCTACAATTTTTGTCACTAGTCCACTCCCCTCATCCAGTGACCAGAAGGCTCCTGCTCTTTGGATCATTACTTTTCCTTCTGAGAGTGTGTCAAAGCAGCAAAGGGCTGGAAGAAAGCTAATGTTGTGTCTCTACTTAAAAAGGATGAATGTGGCACTTGGATAATTATGGCAGCCTGACCTTGTTCTTCCTGAAATAATGGACCAGCTAAGAAGGACTCTATTAATAAAGAATTAAAGGAGGGTAAAATCATTAATGTTCATCAGCAGAGATGTGTGGACTGACTTCAGAGGCAGAACAGTCCTGAGCTGGATCAAACTCCCAACTGACCCACCCGGGTCATTCCTGGCACTGTCTGTGTGACCTCGGGGGAGTCACTTTGCTCCCAGTCACTGGGATTTGGCAGGATGCCATGGCAGAGGAGGGTGGTTGTCTTCATTTAGCTCTTGCTTTGCAAGTGCCCACTCTCAGGGTGTCAGCACCACTCGTTGTGGCAGCAGAGCTAATGATCTGCTGCCCATTAGTGGTGAGGTCCTGGAAGAGGTTTCCCAGAGGAGCTGTGGCTGCCCCATCCCTGGCATTGTCCAAGACCAGGTTGGACAGGGCTTGGAGTGACCTGGTCTAGTGGCAGGTGTCCTTGCCCATGGGAGAATGTTGGAACAGGACCATCTTTTAGTTCCCTTACAACCCAAACCCTTCCATGTTGTCCTCCTCTCCCATCCCCCAGCTGTGATATCTGTACAGTGATCTGTGAAAGCCACCACTGAAATCCCAGAATCACAGAACATGCTGAGTTGGAAGGGACCCACAGGGGTCATCATTTCCTCATGAGGGAAAGAAGAGGGGCAGGCACTGATCTCTCCTCTGTGGTGACCAGTGACAGGACCCCAGGGAACAGCCTGAAGTTGTGGCAAGGCAGGTTTAGGTTGGATATTGGAAAGAGGTTCTTCTTCCAGAGGGTGATCAGGCACTGAACAGGCTCCCCAGGGCAGTGGTCACAGCACCAAGAATGACGGAGCTCCAGGAGAGTTTGGACGACACTCTCAGGCACAGGGTGTGACTTTTGGGGCTGGTCCTGTGCAGGGTTGAGGGTGCACAGGAGTTTAAATCAGGCAACATCTCCTCCCCAGGCTGAGCCCCAGCCTCCAGGCCAGCCACCTTTTCCCAGGCACCAGAATCCCTTGCAATACCTATCCAAAGAGAGCTGGAATTCGCTCCTGAGTGCATGGAAGACCCTTTAACTAGAAAGGAGCCACCAGAAGTGACAGAGATGCAAGGACTCAATTATTCCTTTGTTGTCTCTGCAGATGTTTACACTTCCCATAAATCCTCTTGCTTTCTCCTCATCAGCTGCCTTTAAAGTTCGGAGCGTTTTCCTCATGTATTATTACTTTTGCTGTGCCAATAAATAAGCACACCATCAATCAAACTAACAACACTGTAAACTTAGGAAGTGCAGATAAAATATATGGTGCATTAAAAAATTCTTTGACCGGGTGAGCTTTTCTCTTTTTTTTTTTTTNATTGCTGCTGGTGCCGATGGAAATTTGGGGGAAGTATATCCAGAAATTTATGGAGCTTGGAATCCTGCCTGCCAGGCATTGACCTGATTCCACTTTATAACACAATAACGTTCCCCGGCACCATTTGTGTAAATTTTAAATACAATTTTTATGATGTTAAGAATTAGTGGCATAATAACATAAACACAGCATGGACTGTAACTCACCCCTTTCCCCTCCCTCACTGGGAATGCTGAGCATCCTGCTGCTCCCTTCTCCTGATTATCCAGGGTCTGGGAAGCTGGGCCAGAGTTTAAAAGTGATTCATCAAAGGAACCAGCTTGTCAGCCCTGGAGCCTGAAGGCCTCTGTCTGCAGCAGTACAGGGTGGCTGCTGAACAAGCCTCGGGTGCTGACCTGGGGTGACTGTGTGGAGGTGTGAGAGAGAAGTTCAGGCAACATGTTCCAGGCAGTCCTTGCTGCCTCTCTCTTGTGAACTTGCTGTTTCCCTGCTTTTTATCCAGGTGAAATCTGATTTCTCTAAAGTCAAATGAAAGGTTGGGGGCGGGGAGGTGTTACCTCTTTGTTGCCTGTTTTTATTCTCCTTTCTCTCATTCCTTCCCTCCCTTTTATTTCTCGTTCCTTGTTCTGGTTTTACCATGATGTTTTCAAACCTAAGCTAATTTGCAGAGCATCCAGATGCTGTGGTCTAGAGATCCTTATAAATACCCAATCCCTGCCTCTCAACTCTTACCCTCTTGACTTGATTACAGCTCAGTGTGGGTGGGTGACGAAGGCAGAGGGAGCACAGAGAAAACAGAGTACTGCAGCTCAGCAGAGCAGAGGGACAAAAGATGTGTTTATTTACGTAATATGTGAGAAAATAGCACTCTGAGTTTCATTTCTTGTGAGGTCCCAAAAGTCTTGAGTGAGTAAATTTTGGTTCCTGCTTAGATTCACTTTATGGTCGTGTTCTTTCCAGGCAAGATGGCTTGGGCAAGGCACAAAGGTGGTGACTGAATGAGGGCTATGGAAAAGAAAGTCTTAAAAAAAAACCCCAAGGTTGAGGATGAAGAAATGGATTTAATGGCAGAAGAAAAGGGAACTTGATGCTTTGAGATGAGTAATGAAGGAACTGGTGGTGGTGGCTGTGTCTGGTGCTGAGTGGAGATGACTCCTACTCTTCTGGGAAAGGAAGGGGGAAAATCCATTGCCAAGGGTTGAGTTTATCTTGGCAAAGACTCCTCCACTGCAGTCAGTGGCTCTAAGCTGAGATCCAACCAGTGCTCCCAGGGGTCATGAGGAACCATTCTGAAGGAGAAGTTGGAAAGATTCCCTCAGTGGAATGCTCTGTGGGAGGAGGGATGCACAGACGAAGACAAGTGAACTGGGGTAGCTGTGTAAGGTGGAGACTGTCCATAGGTGAATGGGTCATTGTATTAAACCTCCATGGATGTTTTCCCTGTTCCCATGTGGAATGCCTACCACTCAAAACGTATGAGCTCCATTTTCTTTTGAAAGTGGAAAACACTTTGATGACCCTTCGGATCGTAACCCTGGGCAAAAACAGTAAGGGAGAGTGAAACTACAAAATCAGGTTAGAGGGAAACCCACGTAGTACCACAAGGCTGGGACAGATCCCTGCATGCCTCTTTCCTGGGAGAGGATGGGAACTGGGAGTATCTGGTCAGTCTCCAGTTTATACTGGGAAACAGCACGATGCAATCCCCCTGAAATCACAACTCAGGGTGTTTGAATCGCCATAAAGGAACCAAACCAATTAGTTCCAGGGCTGAGATCACATGGCCTCAGAGAGGGTTTCATCGTTCTCTTTAACAGAATTCTCCTGCTGGCTCTCACTGGGGACTCAGGTTTAGCTGGGATGGAGCCCATAACACATATGGGAGAGAAAAGGTTCTCATATTTCTGAGCTTTTATTATTTCTGCAAGCTACAACAAAACACATTTGCAGGCGCTCTGTGAGGAGATATAAATAAAGAAAATTAAACTACCATCGACCCAATGAGTTCAGCCCATTTCAAGCAGGGTTTTCGCTGCAAAAGCTCTCTGACTTGGTAATTGGCAAAATTTTGGTGATGTGAGGTGTGCATTGCTGCTGATAGGAGTAATTGGCAAGGGTGGAGGATATTATTTTAAATGGTCTGACTCATTTGAAAGCACTTAAGGAATAGAATGAAGCTACACACACAAAATGAATCAACAGTGATTCTCTGGATTCTGGACCAGCTCCCTTTAGAGTCGGGCAAAGGGCTTAATTTATTATATACTAAAGACAAAAGGGGTGGGATTGTGCCCTTCCTTGGTGCGTTGTTGGCAGTGTATGCTTTTATCTCCCCACCATCATGTGAAAACCATGCTTCTCCAGCCATGGTGATGTTCATTGCAGAGGAGAAGGGTGCAAAGAGTTTCCACTGTAAAATGCCCAATATGCTTCTTTTTCAGGACCCTTCTGCTTGGTTCTGCTCTGAGCAGGTTGGTGTTTTCCCCTCAAAAATGCAAACCTGGCCAGGCATCCAAAGCTTGACACAGGCTGCAAAATGAGTTCTGTTTGAATCTGAACCCAGAGCCTGGTCCACGCTCAGAGGTTTTATGCAGTACATCACCCAATGAAATTGCTTCTTCCCCTCCCCGTTTCAATTAGAAAGAACATTAGGTCAATCAGATAAAGCCACATTGGGAGGATTTCCTCTTTATGGCGCTTGCCTCTTCAATTATCTATAATGAACTTCCTCACAGCACTGCAAAGCTTTTTATATGCAAACGAATCCTGTTTTGGGGCTGCCTCAATCACGGCTTGTTAATGAACTTGAAACAAGTGTTATCGGGAAGGTTACAGCACCAGTGGTGGAGGGGGACAGGATAAAGCCACACAAGAAAGACCAGGCTGAAGAGCTGGGATTGGCCTGCAGGTAGCAGAGTGGACTATCTCCAACCTCCATCCTCCAGTTCCCATCAGAGGCTTTTCTCTTTGACAGACATCAAGCAAAAAACCCACTCCTGGGAAACGGCTGCTCGGTGGCAGATAGGGCCTTCCCATCCTCCTGTCCCACTGATTCCCTCTGCCAACACATCTCTCTCTCAACCCCTGTGGCTGGGGAGGAAACAAATGGAGAGGATGTTGCCAAGGTCTTTTCTTAAGCCAGGAGAAAGAGAGGAAGCTGATGCAGAAGCCCCAGGACATGGTGGGCAGATGACAGGGAAGGGTCAGGGGGTGTTGAAGCCATATGGTCCCAAATGGTGTTTAGACATGGTATCTGCTGGTGTGACCAGCACTGGAAACTCTCTCTCTCTTGCTTTAATATAGCCTAGACCACTTCCTTCCCCTGCCTTCTGAGTTCTTCTAGGTCTATGTCACCCAGATTATGTCTCACTTGCTCATGCTGAGTAGCTACTTAACCCTGTGTTTAGCCTTAAGGCTGGTCTGTCATGGTATGGTAGGACCACTGAACCCAAATTTGGGAGGGCTTTCTAGATGGTAAAACTCTTTAATCAAGAAAAACACTTCTCAGACACTTCAACCATTGTGTTTGAGCATTGATAGTTCCCTGGAGATGTTTCATCACAGGACAGAACAACAGCAAGAGAAGGGAGTGTTGGAAGAGGGTGTAGCTTCTCAAGCACTCAATCCCCAGGAGTGCAGAGAATCACAGTGGTGAAGTTCATCACTGCATTGAAGTGCTCCCTGGGCTTTCCTTTCCACCTCCAATCCTTACACCATCCAACCAGGTTAACCTGGTGCCCTATTAAGCCTCGGTCCTTGGTAGAAGGTATCAAGCCAGGCCTTGTGCCAGTTGAGGGGGAAAATGGCCAGTGGACCCAAGACGGTTCTGCTCCACGCACCTCCAGTGACTGTGCTTGGCTGTCCAGGGTCTGGTGATAACCTGGGGAAGGCCAGTGGAAGTTCCACCACTAGCTCTCAGCTACTTACACCATCAGCATCACCCTAGAAGTGCAGAGGAGAAATCGTGTGGCCCCGAAGAATTCTTTTTGTCTGACATCCCCACTAGGACACAGCCTCAGACCCTCTTTGGCACTGAGGAAGTCTCCTGGGCTTCACTGCAGGGATGCAGTGGGTGTTCACTGGATTTTCCTCCTGCCTCTGTCCGTGGGTCAACTCATACATGTAATGCCATGACTGATGGCTCTTGTAATTCTCTTCCTGGTTGATGTAACTGCAGATGTTACACGTCTAATCCATGTCTTTATCTCCCTAAGCTGTTTGCTTCAGGAAGATGCTCCCACCATCTGCTCTAACAAGCTCCCAGGCTCTCAATAAGCCATAAATTCCACTTTTGAACCTTGCAATTCTTTTTCCCTACTTTTCTCCCCCAGATCAATCATTTTCCCTTTGTCCACACCCCACACCTACAGATTGAGGTTGCACCACTTTAAGTAAGTTCCCTATCTCTGCTGGCTCCAACTGGACCTGTCTTTAATGCTGGGCAGGACAGGCTGAAATGGTGTTGCTCTCTGGACTGGGCAGGGTGGCTGCACCATCACGACACTGGAGTTGTCTACAGAGAGCAAACAGTGCCAAATGCAGTGCAGAGAAGGAAAGGAGGGGACAGACTTTACGTCTGGGAGTGGAAAAGAATCCACAGAGGGGACAGGCAGGCACTCACAGGGACTCTGGTCTGTGCTGATGTTTTGTAGTCTGTTGCAATGGTTTATTTAAGGGATCCCATGTTATATCAGATGGTCTTGGATTAGCCAGGGAAAGTCTGCAGTACATTCCTGGAGATGTGATGGCTTCCTGGAAGCCATGGATGTGACAGTGTGCAGTTGTGTGACTGTGCTACGAAGAAGCAGCACGTGGCCACTCTAATTACAGCTGTGCTAATTAATGACACTCTGAGTGCAGCCTCCTGCATGGCAGCTTTGGGTGCCCAGTCCTCAGCCCTTGTGAGGGACCCACCAAGAGGCACCAGATTAGCAGCATCCACTTGGCCTTCCTCCTTTGGTGAGCCAGGGGCAAGCCTTTCCAGGGGGTCTCCATGCCCAGGTTAACAGTGGTTTACTGGGAGATGGATTTACCTGTAATAAATATTTTGTCCTCCTCTAAGCCAAAATGAAACTCCTTTTAACATCCCTGCCTCCAGAGGTTCTGACAAGTCTTGCTGGAGCTGTGTCTTTTATCCAATGGTGTGTTGGCTGTTGGGAAGCCAGGAATTATGCTGAGATGTTTTTTTTCTTTATTCACTTCTATCATGGCACTGCAACTGGACTAAGTCCACAGAGGGAACATGGTTACCTTTCCATTACCTGAATAACAGAGTAGGTATTAAAAAGCACCAGAGATGGCTTCCCTGGGTCCTGAAGGCTGGAATTCTGCACTGTAAGCAACGGAGACAGGAAAGGATGGTCTGTAAAAGAAATCCTCCCTTTCCTATTTACCTGAGCCTTCCCTGTAATGCTCCCTCCACACTCCTGTAACGCACCGAGGCCCAGGGACCTGCAAAGGATTTGTAATCAGGCGAGGAGAGAAGGTTGAGAAGCATCACAGGACTCCACCTGGGGCTGGGAAACCCACGTGCTGACTCAATGCATTGTCTGCTCTCTCCCCAGGACTGTCCCCAGCTGCTGCAGGCAGGGAAGATCCTGGTGCCGGTGGAAGTGGTGAAACCCATCACGCTGAAGGCCAAGAACCTGCCCCAGCCTCAGTCGGGCCAGCGAGGCTACGAGTGCATCCTGAACATCCAGGGCAACGAGCAGAGGGTGCCAGCCCTGAGGTTCAACAGCTCCAGTGTGCAGTGCCAGAACACTTCGGTGAGCCAGCCCTGCCTGCTGGGGGGAGGTGCCAGAAGTGCCCACAGCACTGTCCCAGCGGGGTCTGGGGTTGTGTCACAGCCCTTTTTACCTTAGTGGAGCTGTCTCATCTAGAGATGAGGCTCAAAGGATGCCTTATTGCTCTCTACAGCTCCCTGAAAAGAGAGGGTAGCCAGGTGGGAGTTGGTCTGTTCTCCTGGGTAACACGTGACAGGACAAGGGAAAATGGCTTCAGGTTTCACCAGGGGTGGTTCAGGTTGGATGTCAGGTGAAAATTCTTCACTGAAAGAGTGGTTAAACATCAGAACAGGCTGTTCAGGGAAGTGGTGGAGTCACCATCATCCCTGGAAGAGTTCAAAAAATATGAAGATGTGGCACTCAGTGGTATGGTTTAGTGGGCATGGGGGTATTCAGTCAGTTGGGCTTGATGGCCTTGGAGATCTTTCCCAACCTTAATGATTTCATAATTCCAGCCACTGTCAAGGAAGGGTTGGCTGGTAGCTTTGTGCTTATCAGACTGGCTGGTGTCACCACAGTAGTTGTTTCCACCCCTGGATCCCAACAACTGGCTGTGCTGAAGCACCTTAGGCATGACCCATAGGTACCATTATCAGCTTAACCTGCTCATATCTTCCCAGTGCCTCAAAAAGAGTTTCCAAAGGGAGAGTTAAGGTTAGTTAAGGTTATTTTGTATGGGGTTTTGTGATGGGACTCTAAAACTCCATATAAACAGTCTCATGTTATGGGTCAAAAGAAGGGTGAGATAGAGTTAATGGTTTGGGTTGGAATGGACCTTAAAGATCATCTCCTTCCAACCTCCTGCCATGAGCAGGGACACTTTGACACCTTCCACTAAACCAAGTCGCTCCAAGCCCCGTCAAACCTGGCCGTAGGTTGAGCCAAACCTTCTGGCAGCCACTGACTCACCACGTGCCCTCTAGTGAGTCCCTTTGCCTCTGCCCACCTCCCCTTCACCATGTGCAGTGCAGAACCACTGATCCCCCTCCCAGAGCTCGTGTGAGTCACGACGGTGCCGTCACCACAGCCATGCCACTTTTGGGGACGCACACAATCACCTGCCAGCAGCTGTGCCTACGTGGCCTCTGCTTCTCTGGAGGGCTCTCCACGAGGTTCACTGTCTCCAAGATATGCATTTGAGTCATTTTCCTTGCTGCTGCTACCAGATGATTTATTAGTCAAAGAGCTAATTACAGGCTTTAGTCACTTCTCGGCAGCTCTGCCGCTCCACGCTGGGCAGTGCTTGTCACAACATCTTCTGCTGCATTAGGCAGCCAGCTGAAGACTGCAGGCACTTCACACGTTTTACCATCATTTGCAAACAAGCAACTTCGCAATGAGGCTTTTTTATTTGTTTCTTGGTTCCCCTCCCTCCCTCCTCCTGATTTTCATTACCAGTTAAATGACCTGTGGGCATCCAGGTTTGAGGTTCCACAGAAGGAGATGGACTGAGAAGTTAAAAAGGTATTACACATTTTTTAGTGAGTATTTTGTTTTCCAATGGTGAAAAAGAGTATGGGTAGAGTTATATATCTGTCCAAAGAGTCTTACCGGAGAAGAGAGACCTTTAAAGACCCTTTATGAATTCTCTGGTACACACTGGCATTAGCATGAATTATCTCCAGATGATTTTAAGCACAGTAGGCTGAGCAGATTAACTTGAGCCAGTCTCAGCACCCGACTTTGTGGTACTCAAGAATTTACTCTGGTTTTCAGAGTCAGTGGTTACTATTCCCATACCACCTGCCTGCTCCAAGAAGCTACCAGTGCTAAGGAAGGGATAAGTGGGGTTCCAAGAGACCCCAGATGAATTTCCTCATGGGATGCCCGAGTGCTGGGACTGCACCTTTTTGGTTTTAATGTTTGTTTTCCCGACCTGGAACACTCGAGGCTACACCGGAGCTGCAAAGGGTGGCAGGGCTGAGCCTCGGGCTGACACCGAGGCACTCCACATCCTCACTGTGTGTTGTCTGTAGGACACTTGCCCAGGGTTTAGTGGTGGCTCAAGTAGATCTCTTTATTCTCTAGAGAGAGAGGCTCATTTGGGAATATACCCAACTCTTTTCTATCTTGTTTTCTGCCTCCTCTGCCCCTTTCCCTCTCCTTCACTTTCATCCTCTTTGCTTCCCTTTTCTTTCCTTTCCCTTTCTCCACTTCCCCTTTCTTTTCAAGGTGCTTTGGCTCTCTGATTTGAGGTTTATTTATTTTTTTTTTTTTTTCCCCCTAAGAAATGTCATTTCATTGTTACTCTGAATTTACCAGGCACTGAGAGAAAGAGCTGTGGAAGGGAGAGCCAGACAAAAGAAAGCAACATTCACACCGATACAAAAAGGGAACAGAGAAGCCCCTGGCTGTTCGAGCAGGTGGCAGAGGACGCAGACAATAGGGGAGGAGTGCTGGAGATACGTCTCCATCATGATCATTCCCTCCCCTGCCAGAATTAGCATTCAGCCTGGAGCCACGGTGATACAATGAGCTCTGCTCCGGGGGTCACCTGGCTTTAGAAACAGCCGCATGAGCTTGTTTGCAAATTGAATCGACCCCCTTCGGCAGAGCTTTTTACTCAGCACAGTTGCTGGATGAGGCAGTGAACGTAGCACCTGCATTGCAGGCTTGGAGAAGGTCCAAAGGAGGGTGGGAGGCTGTGTTGTGATGGGTGGCCCTGAAGGGGTGCTGTCCTACCAGCAGATCTTCCTCTCGGTGGTGCGTGGTAGACTAAGCAATGACTCTTGCCTTGTTTTCCATCACAAGCCTCAAGATCTACTCCCTCCCATCTTATATTAGGCACCAATGAGCTCAAATTTGCAAAATGCAGCAGTTTTCCTACTTTCACACAGGATAGAACCAGGGGAAAGCCTTAGCTCTTGCTCTTGGTTTCCTGATCCCTCAAGGTTTACACCAGGGATCAGAACCATTTCAAGAAGATGCTTTTCTAAATGGCTCCAATTTCAGTTAAAGGGCACTCTGAGGACACCCAGGTGGGACCAGCCTATCTCATGGTGAGTAAGTAATGTCATATCCAGCACTGATGGTCCCTGGGTGCTCAGCCAGCAGGGACAGAGTCAGGTCTGTCAGGAGTCAGATCTGCCTCTCCCCCTGTCTTTCCTGGAGATATTTCATTTGATAACAGCAATAAGTCACCATAGGCAGCACGATTCGGGACAATTACTGTTCTTGTCATGTGGTTTGAGACTCTCAGCTCTGGGCTTTGTCCTCTGTCACACCACCCAAGGCATGCAATTATCACTCGGAGATGCCCTACCTGCCATTCCTTATTCCACTTGTGATAGCTCTGGCAACAGCCTGGACATGGAGTGATGGGCGGAAATGGAAAGGGAGGGGAGCTAAGGAGACATATAAATAAGTAAGTAAAAATGTCAGCAGGAATGGCTAAAATTGCTAGATGAATCAGAGCAGAGAGCAATCTTCCCAGTGAGAAACAGTGGGAGCCCCAGCACTTGCAATCAGCCCAATATTATCAGCCTTTGGCACAAGGAAGAGGGAGATGGGTGGGGGATGACGCACCTGAGCATGTCATGATTGTTGCCTTTACCTGTTTCGGTGACTAACCCCACACCCTTGGTGGGTGTGAGCCTGCCCACCCCTGGCCTTGGCACACACAGGCAGCAAAATCCCTGCTGATAATTTATCTCAAGTCCTTCACAGGTCTGTGTGTTGTGAGACCTGAGACGGTGCAGCTGAAAGTGCTGTGTGACTTAGGGATGGGAAAGCAAGTATGTTCTGTTTGTCACATCATTGCACTTTAGCAAGAGATATCCATGGCATTTGACTCCTGGTGTGGCTCACAGAGGAGCAAGAGCTAAAAACAAATAGCCCAGTAAAAAATCTGGAAAAAAAATTAAAATAGAGGAGCTATTCAGAGAAATTGTGGGAAAACACCATTATGGGTGGCCAAAAGACAAGCGGAGAGCTGTGAGCTGTAGAACCACAGAATGGTTTGGATTGGAAGGGATCTTAAAGACCATCTAGTTCCAACCCTCCCACTATGGGCTGGAATGCCACCCTTGTACATCCACTTCTCAATTACTGTGTTGCAGCATTATTATTATTATTATTATTATTATTATTATTATTATTATTATTATTATTATTATTATTATTATTATATATTCAGATATCACAGAGCAACCCCAATCATGATATGGGTTTTATTGTCTTGGGTGATACCCAGACATAAAAACTCCGTCCCAGCTCTGGGAAGCAAAGAGTCCAGGAAGATGGAATGTCTGTAAGCATGAAGTTTGCTGCTGCTTAGTTGGGAAAATGATGCAAAGAGGGATTAAATGATTTGCACAGGATCAGGCAAGGAGTTGGTGGCAGGTCCAGGTAGAGAAATCAATCCCCAGCCCTGAGCTCTAATCACAAAAGTGCTGTCAGGGAAAACAGCCTGACACTAAAGTACTGCTAAAATGCTGTTTGTCTACAGACGTTTCTCCACTGCTGGACATGCTAAAAGGACAAAGGGGAAACATCATGAAACTGCTCTTGGTTTGTCATCCTAAATGTGCCCAAGCCAAATTATCTAGGGGCTTTATCCTGTGATACATCATCCCAGCAGGATGCAGCAAGTGGCCAAGGGTGGATATGGATCTGCACAAACTACAGAAGTATCTGATACAAGAAAAGAGTTGAAAAAAAAATACATTTGGGAGCTCAAGTGAATCACAGCAACTCCTTCTAGAAGCTTTTTGGCATTCTCAGTTTGGACCTCTAAATTGCCCGTAATTTTCTGCTTGGATTGGATTTTCATGATTATAATCCAGACCTGGCAGAATTTGGAGGGCAGACTGACACATTCCGAACCCTTTTGTGCTGGAGCCAGTGATGCAAGGCTGCGTGAACAGATCGGCCCTAATGGTGTGAACACTCCGAGGAGCAGGAGTGGCCGGGAAGCTTCACTGTCCTGTACATCGAGGCACCAGCCCTTTTGTCCTCCCTGAAACACATTTCCATCTTATTGTCACAGCTGAGCGAGCCCTTTTCAAAGCCTCCCGTTGAGTTCAGCGGGCTTTGAAGAGGGTTCACAATGAGTGAGCAGCTCCTGTGGTCTGAAGAGGACGGAGCATTTGCTCGCTGCTACTTTGCAAACCGCTCCGTTTCGCTGCCGTGCAGCCCCTGAACCACCTGATGAGGTCGTGGCAGTGTGAGCGTTCCCATTCCAGCCCCCAGCTGGCTTCATCCTTGGAGCTCTTCCATGGGGATCTTGCTGCTTATTCCCCCTCATCCGTTTCCAGTTCTGGATCAAGTCTAGTGAGTTAAAAAGTCTAATATGTTTTACCCCTGGTGCTGCAGGCAGATAAGATCTAAAATCCCAGCTGGGCTCCTGCTGCTGGCACTGGGATCTTCCGTGAGATGAAAGGCTCTGGTGGACTCCAGCTGCCTGTCCCTTGGCAGCCCTGCCTGGTCTCTACTTCCTTATGAGGGGAAGAGATGGGGCAGGCACTGATCTCTTCTTTGTGGTGACCAGTGACAGGGAATGGCCTGAAGTTGTGTCAGGAGAGGTTTAAGTTGGATATTAAATATTCTTCCCCCAGAGGGTGGTCGGGCACTGAACAGGCTCCCCAAGGCAGTGGTCACAGCCCCAAGGCTGGCAGAGCTCAAGGAGTGTTCGGATGATCCTCTAGGGCACAGGTTGTGACTCTTGGGGATGGTCCTGTGCAGGGATGAGGGTTGGACTGGATGCTTCTTGTGGGTCCCTTCCAACTCAGCATGTTCTGTGATCCTGTAAATCCCAACACACACACAAGTCACCGAGAAGGCAGAATGTAGAACTATCTAAGCTTCATCTTCAGACTTTAGAGTGCCCAGCAGTTCTGTACATATCCCCTTCCCCATTCCCAACCAGCGTTTTCAAAGTGCTGTGCAAAGCAGACATCCCTGAGTGCCAGAAGATTAATTATTCCCTGTTTTTCAGGCTCTTTCCTTCCCACTCCTGACTCCCCATCCTTGCTCCAAGCTCAGGAAAGCTGTGAGCAGCCAGTGGTGTGAGTCCAAGCAGCTCTGCATCCTCTTGCATCTTGCTGGCAGTGACACCAAAAAGTGTGATAAAAATGCAAATACTCAATGAGCCTGGAGGGAACAGCCCTGTTGCAAAGGGCAACCTGGGGTTGCTCTTTCCTTCCATGGAAACCACAAAGCTTATCCCCATAAAAACCCTACAACTAGATCATGATCACAGGGATTTGCAGATTAAATGGCTAACAGTTTAGTTTGTCCAAAGAGGAGTTACTGTGAACCCAGCCCTCTCTCTGCTGTAAGGGACAGAAATCACCATCTATGATTTACTCTGCAATTATATGGCAATTAATGGATACAGGAAAACCTAACTGTGAAGGCTCAGAGCTTTGACATCTCTGTGGATAACCACACTGAGACCTGAGGTGGTGGGGAAGTCTTTAGTGGTCTCTGGAACATGCCCAAGCAAACCAGGCAGCTCGCCGAGTTACATTTAACCTTGTAGTGGGCAAACATAGCTTTCTTTAAAAGTGAGGGTTTATCCCACTGCAAATCCCAGTGCAGTGGGAGATTCCTGATTTCAGGAGGGTAAATCCTTCAGCAATAGTGGCAGACGTGGAATGTTTCTCCCCTTCTTGCCTTATTCCCATTCTGTCCTTTAATCAACCATCTCCTCTCCCGTTAGGAGGCTTTTTGCCTTTTGGTGGAGTGTTGGATGGAAGCTGTTGATGGAAGTTGGCAGTGGGATCTGACGGGCATGGGGTGAACCCTGTGTGAACCAGCTTAAGATGAATTAAAACCCAGCTGAACAAAAGCACTCAGCACCACGTGTCAGAGGCTTCTCCAAGTGGAGAGGACCTCCAGAGGCCAGCTGCCATTTCCTTCCTTAAGGCCACCTCTGTGTACCTTGCCTGTCCTTGGCAAGTGTTTGTTGAAACCTGTCCCACTCTCTCTGAAGTTTTCTATGGCTTTTCCTAAGACAGATTTGCTGGAAACTGGATACTCCTCACTCCAGCTGAAGCCTTTCTGGTTCTGAGCAGGGAAAAATATTTGCATGATGGGGTTTACATATGTGACAAACTCTATCTAATCCATCCCCAAATGAGAATTGCTTGGGTTTTGGCAGCAATATGGCATTGTTAATTCACAGTCTGTTTGTGATCCTCAGTAGTCCCCAGACCCTCTCCTGCAGCACTGGCCAGTCACTCCAATTTCATAGTTGTTTGCATTGATTTCTCCTACTGAAAAATAGTCCATAATTGCCTGCATTGGCTTTCAGTTGGTTGATGTTGGCCCAGTTCTCCCATTTGTCACGTTTGTTTTGAATTTTTAACCCTGCTGTTGGATGTTCTTGCCCCCTCTCCCAGAACAGTGTCATTCATGAAATCTGTAGCCAGTCAGCAGTGAAAATACTGAGTAATGGCAGACCCAGGACAACATTCCTTTTGAAACATCCTCCCAGCCTGATATGAAATTATCTGACATTTTTTTGTTTGACATTTTTTGCATAAACCTTATGGTGGCTTCTTTTAGTTCATATTTCCCTGGTTGGTTTATGGGAATCTCCTGTAGGACAGTAGCAAATACTCTACTGAAATCAAGATAAATGACATCTGCTGCTTCCCCTTTATCCACAAAGTCATTAAGCCTGTCAAAAAGGAAATTAGATTGGGTTGACACAATTTGTTCTTGACAAATCTGTGCTGGCTGATTTTTATCACCTTATCATCTCGCAGGTGCTTATAAATTGATTGTTTAATAATTTGATGTACTTTCTTTCTGGGAAGCCAAGTTAGGCTGACAGGTCTGTAATTACACAGAACCTCCATTTCCCCCTGTTTATAGGGGTTTCCATGATGTGTCTGTTCCCTAATTTCTGAGACCTCACTCAGCTTCCAAGAGTTCTTCAAAGCAGTAAAGGTAGCCTCCTGTATATGCGCAGCACCTGTGCAGTGGCAGACAGAGCCACAACATGGTGTGTCTACCTCAAAGGTGCACCCAAGAGTTGGCAAAACACCTTTCAGAGCTCTGCTCAACACCTGGAAGGTGGATTTCCAAGTTAAGGCCCATGACATGCAAGTGCACTTGTGTCATGGAATGTATTTGCAGGGCCACGCAGGGAGAGGACAGGAGGGAATGGCTTTCAGTGGAAGGAGGACAGGTTTGGATTAGATACTGGGAAGGAATCGTTGGCTGGGAGGGTGAGGAGGCTCTGGCACGGGTTGCCCATAGAAGCTGTGGCTGCCCATGGATCCCTGGGAGTGTCCAAAGCCAGGTTGAATGGAGCTTGGAGCAACCTGGGATAGTGGAAGGTGTCCTGACCATGGCAAGGAGTGGAACTGGGTGATCTTTTAGTTCTCTTCCAAACCTAACCAGTGATTTTATGATTCTGTGAATATTCACCTGATGGCTGAATGGACTGTTGAGAGGGCCATGGTGTGAGATCCACAGCTCTGAGAGCATTCCAAGGCATTCTGGAAGGTGACGGCAATTAGGGAGGTGTCTAACAGCTCCATTTCTCACCTTCACAACGTAAAGCACCACCTCTTGCTTTGTCCCATCCCCTCCCCACCTCCGGGCACTGTATAAGTTTGGGTTTAAAGAGGGTTTTTTTTTGGTGTTTTTCCTCTCCCACTCCCAGTATTCCTACGAAGGGATGGAGATTAACAGCCTGCCGGTGGAGCTGACAGTCGTGTGGAATGGGAATTTCAACATTGACAACCCAGCCCAGAACAAAGGTAAAAGAGTCATTTCAACTTGTCCTTGGAAGTGGTAACCTTAGCAACGCTCCCGACACTTAACAAAGCCGCCACCACCGTCTCCCCGTGCTGTCTGCTGCACACTTGTTCTCTGCACCCTGCAAATCACCAATTTTGGTGTGCTTTGTGTTCCTCCCTCCCACCTCCCACCCCCACAAACCCTCCAGCTCCCTCATTCCACCTGGGAAATGTGACTCTCCCTCTCGCTGGTGTTGCTTTGCCTCTCCCTTCGTGGTCTTCACCTCCTGCTTCTCCTCAGAGTTTTCAGGGCTGGTTCTCACGCCCCTCCTTCTCCATCTTTCTCCCCCTCTCTGTTGCTCCTGCAGTGATGCTCTTCGAGGGGACATGCCAGGAGACAGTGCAGGAATGAACAGGGGAAGGGAGGGGAGGGCACAAAGGCTACAACTGGCCACTGGGAACATTCTGAACAAACTGAAATGATCATGAAGAGAGGTCTGAGAAGCACCTCCTGCCCTCAGCCTGGCTCTTTTCAACCACCACCCATGGCACGGGATTGATGTGCCCCTCACGGAGGGATGCTGCACATCCAGCTGTGACCCCGAGGCAGGGAGTTTTGCTGGAGATGGATGGTCCACTCACATCTTAATCTTCTTGTCCTTCCACCCTGAAATCTTTGCCCCAGGGCAACCTCTCCTCTTGGCTGCTCTTCATTTGCAGCTCAGACCTGCAGACTCTCTCCTTCTCACTTCACCAGCTCTCAGAAGTTTCTCCTTCCCTCTCTTTACCTTCTCCTGGACACTTTCCACATTTTCTCCCACTCCATCCCTCCCCATCAGGTACTCCCACACTATTCTCACACCATGTTGCACCCACCCTCATGCTGAGGGGTGATGGGTGGGGTTCCCACCAACACCATATGGAGGCTGGAGAGCAATGCAGAACACAGCTCTTCTCCCCACAGATTGACCCCTTCCTGTCCTTCTCCCTCTGCTCCCACCTCTCTGATGGCTTCCTCCTACACCCAGTGGGCTCACATCACCAATCTGAATGTCAAAGGTCCTGCACTGCCCTCCCCAAACTTGTGGCTCTTGAGTGTCTATCCCTCATTGACCTTTTAGCCACCAGAGTGTTTGCAGCAAGTGTGGGTGGAGTCCTTCCCAGTGTTTTGTTCACAAAACTTGGCCATTATTTCTTATTTGTTCCTCACCCCACTGGAGAGGTCCCATCCTGCCTCTGGGATGAGAAGCCTGGAACACCTTCCTCCCTCTCACTGCTCACTCTTCCCTCTGACATCCCACTCCTCTCCTGTGTTTTCTGCATCCCTGAGGCCCTCTCTGTTTTCCTGTCCCCGCAGTTCACCTGTACAAGTGTGGGGCCATGAGGGACAGCTGTGGACTCTGCCTGAAAGCTGACCCAGACTTCGAGTGTGGCTGGTGCCAGGGACAGAACCAGTGCACGCTGAAGCAGCACTGCCCAGCCCAGGACAACCAGTGGCTGGAGCTGTCCAGCACCAAGGGCAAGTGCACCAACCCCAAGATCACAGATGTAAGTCATGGATCTGCAAGAAGACGGGGTATTCCCTCTTGGATCCTCTCCTTGGTTCATTTCCCTGCTTTGGGTTTGGGTTGGTGGTGGGAAGTTCAGGATTCTGGTGGGTCACACAAAGCTCCAGGCACTCTTGGGAATGGGAGGCTCACAACTCCAGGTGTCTTCAACCCGAGAGTAAACAGGGTGTCAGAGTTCCCACCATGATCCACGTGGTTGGGAATTAGTTGCACAAACACGATGTGATGGTGCAAGCTGAGGAGCCCCACGGCATCTGACCTGCCCACAAAGGGCTGGTAGATGTGACATGCAGCCTTTAGGAGACCTTGGCATTCCAGAGGAACAGCTGAAGGTGAGACAAGATGCTCTGGGACATCTCAGGGGGTCGGTGGGAGGGTAAATCAAAGGAGCCCAACCATCTCTTGAAAGAAGCCCTCTGTACAGCCTGGCTGAGAAGGGGATGTTGAGTGATCCCAGAGTGGTTTGAGCTTTGCTGACAAGAGGTCAAGGAAGGGAGATGGTTGTAGTTTGTGTTTCCTGGCAGCATGGCACGGACAAAGTCAATGTCCAGAGGAAAACAAGACTCTGCTGAGTCCAGCAGATTAAGGCCCCCTTGTTTGCCTGGTTGATTCTGAGTGGGGAAAGAAGCCCCCACAGAGCAAACAAAGCCCTGGAGAGTTGTCAGGTTTCCCTTCTGAAGACTCAAGGAGGAGGCAGGATCAAACCTGGCCTAAGAAAATTTGGGAACTGTCCTACTAAGTGATGAGGGCAAGGCTGGGGGGAAGGACCTTCAGGATAACATTGTCTTTACAAGGTTTCCTGTTGTGTTGACTGGACCAAAGGGAGAGATGGGGAGAGGTTCAAAGGGGAGGTAAAATAATAGAAGGGGCAGAGAGAGGGGCAACAGAGGAAGGGAGAGAAGGCAAAGGAGGAAAATCAGGCCTCAAATCTGAAGGGATTTCTGTCTGCTGTCTTAGGATGTCTTTGCCATAGTGACAGGCACCATTTCAGGGTCACAGGGTGGGCAGAAGGACAGACCTGAGCCTTGAAAATGAGAGTTCCATCCTTTCCAGCTGCCTCCTGCCTTGAGCATCTCTCAGTCACCATGCCTTAGTCAACAGGAGCACCTCTTCAGGGTGACCAGGGCCTTAGTTTGCAAATGAGAAGGGTCAGGAGGAAGATGAGACAGGCAAGGTAAGGGGAAATGCAAGGGAGGAAAATCCAGCTGCCATGGTGGTAGTTTAATATGAATAGTTACGTGGGTTATTTTCCTAGAAAGCAAGAAAGGCTTTTTGAAGTCATATTTGGTTAAGAATCAAAAAGTTTGGGTGTTATGGACAAACCCTAAACCAATGTCCATGCTCTGGGAAAAACAAAGGCTGGATTCAATCTGTTTCTCTCAGGTGCCACTGAAAAGAACCCCTCTTACTGTGTTTTAATCCATCTCCCTGTCATTCATCAGTTCTCAAAGTTGAACTGCTGGAGTTCAACTTCTTCTGATGTTTGTGGCTTATTTTGGTGTTTCCAAGGTGAAGGTCTCCACACACTTGGCTTTATTTGGGGCTGGCAGTTTTGAGCCCACCTGAAGCTGTGAAACCCAACCCAGGCAGCCAGAATGGAGAGTTTTGTCTGAAAATTCAACTTTTGAGGCCTTGTAAATTACTGAGGGCTGAGGGAAACCCTTTTTTAATGTTTTCAAACTCCTGAAACTTGTGAAGCATTCACAGACTTTGGTGTGGGGAAGGTGGCGGATGATCAGCTAAAGCAGAAACCCAAACCACAAGGACCTGACCGTGCAGTGTTCTGATGTTCTGGAGGCTCACCCACATTTCTCAGCCATATTTTGACCCCAACCCTACATCTACAGCCTCTTTTTGAAGGGGAAAAACCCTCACCCTCCACCCTACAGCTCCAGAGGGGACGCGCTTCTAATTCTGCTGGCATTTCCTCCAGGAGCAGCCAGAACTCCAACAGATCATTGCAACCCCGGCTCAGGAAACATTCCAGCTGTCTGGAGCAACCATAAATAGCTCTTGGAAAGTCTTTTCCTGAGCCATTAGCATGGAAGTAATCCCAAGTGACTGGATATGTCTCACAGCTAATGGCAGGCCTGGGGCTGTGGGTGGGAGCATCCACAGCCAGGAGAGGAGCCAGGGCTGGATCTGTGCAGGGAAGGAGGAGGAATTCACAGGGACACACACACAGCACAGAGCTCCCCAAAACCTGCCCTTCTGGAACCACTCAGGGAAAGCAAAGGGCTTAGAGACTCCTGGATGAGCGGCAAGTGGGAGATGACAGGAGCAGAGGGTGTAAATTGTGCTGCAGCTCCAGGTCTCCGAGGGAAAGCTGAGCCTTCCTGGCAGCTTCTGTCTCCTTGCCTGGATTTTCCTCTCCAAAACTGACAGGTCTCGTTCCAGGTTTTTGCACCTGAGATGGAAACTCTCTCGCTGGGAAAACAGCCTGGCAACACCTTCTCCTTGTCTGGATCTATAGGGAGTGCAGTGAATTGGGGTTAAAAAATCTCCCCCGTTCTCCTTGCCCTGGTTAAAAAAATCTCCAGGCCCTCCTGTTTGAAGGAAAAAAAGTGATTTTTGAAGCTGACCTTCACAAATTAAAACTTGCACATGGAGGGTTCAGGGATGCTCTGTTGGCTTGGCTCCGGGAAGCTTCCTGTTGATTTCTTATTTTTTTTTTAGTCATTGCAAGAATTTTTTGAAGCTTCGTGCTTTAGACAGAGCTGGAAGGAGAATTATAACGTTTCCACTGAGTTTTTTTGTGGCTTCTGTAGTGAAAATTTTCTCTCAAACTCACCCCTAATTCTAAAGGAAAGGGCTTTTCTAGCAAGATGTTCTTTATCACCACTACACCTTCTTTATTCAGAGTAAAGACATTACTCACGTGAGAAAAAAATCCCCTTTTGGCTTGCTCAGAGATGTACTGCCCACGTTAGCAGCTCTTCAAAGCATAGGTGAGCTCTCATTAAGCACAGACCTCCCTTAGCTGACACCTACCTTACCAGAACCAGTGACAAATCATTTGATGGCAAGTTTAACACCATAAAACAGAACAAAAGTATTCCATGGGGAACTCGGTTCTCTTACAAAGTGTGCCCAATACATAGGAAATGAAATAAAATAGGGGAATTCTAGTTTATCTTTGCTTTTCCATTCTGAGGACATGTGAGATTGCATTTGGTATGGTGATGTATTCCAGCCTTCTGGCACCATTGGTACAGTGTTTTATCAGGAGAGGATTAACTGACATCAGCAACATAAATCTCTTAAATAGAAGACTTTGCCTGAATAGTTATTTATTAATTATTCAGAATAAAAAATATTTTGGAAATGTCGTTTTTGGGAAAGTTTTCAGTGTTGGGTCCCCAACTGAGACAATCGGTTTCTCCTGGAATAGAAATTTCATCTTCATTCTTATCTTTCAAGACTCCTTCCTCATTTTCTGGAAAATAACCAGAAATACCTCTCTCTTTCTGTTTTTACCCATTTTCTGCTTGTCTGTCAATCTCATAACCACAGACCATCCACAGATCAAGTCTCCAGCCAAACCAAATAATCATTTCACCTGACAGGTTTATGAATGTTGTGCTATTTCCTTTTTAGGGCTGCAGTATCTAGTTGACTTTTGGAGTAAGACTAAACCTTCCGGGGCTCTGATTTTGTTGGATCAAGTGGTGTTTGTCTGGTTTTTGGACCTGGGATGGGACTGCTGCAGGGATTTTGTGCTGGAGAGGTTGTGACTATGACACACAATTCTGTGGGTCCAAGAACTGATCTTTGATCATCTGTGCTATTACTTTATTAACCTCTGTTGATTCTCTGTAGAGTCAGAGCAAAGACACACTCATTGAGGAGATGGTTCATGGCACCTAAAATTAATACCCTAAACTGAACTATCCTGAAATAAAATATCCCCCAAATATGCCAGGTTCTCTCTTCTTTTATTAAAGGTGGCTCTTCTAAAATTTGTCCTTTGAGTGGGAATTACCCTGACCCTGGTGCCAGTCTCAGTGCTGGGAAGTGGTCGAGGGCAGCCCCGTTTATCCCAGTGCCTCAACATTCCCTGCCAGTCCCACTGTTAGGGAAGGATGTAGCTGCCATCTCAGATTCCCACTTGGCACAGCCCTTGGACAGTGGGTATGGACCTCAGGCAGGGAATTCCCCTTCCCTCACTGCAGACAGGACCTTGCCAAGGCTGGCAGATGGGAGCCATGGCATCCTGAATGGGCAGCAGGCAGTGCCCTTTGAACCCCTTTCAACCAGCTGGCTGCATGGCCAAGGATTTGGGCACAGGGACTTGTGGGAAGGGCAGAACAGAGGGAATGAAAGGCCAGCCCCCTGATTTCAGTGCTGTTCCAATGCTGAGGAGGCAGCTCCAGGGCTGATTTCCAGCTGGCTCTGAACAAGGGTGATGCAGTGAGACACAGCCATCCTGCCCCTGCTGGGGTCTTCTCCAGGGCTGGGCTGCAAACATCATTCCACCAGCCACCTGCATGGGTGGAGTAGCCACTCATCTCCTGTTGGGGATCTGGAGCCTCCCACCCCACAAATAATCTGCCCATGTTCCCATACCTGCCCTTCCAATGGCAGCAGCTTTCCTCTGAGGGAAAACATTCCCCTGGATGAAACTGGAGCTCTTTCAGAAATAGGTGTTGGCACAGAGCAGCTCCTGCTGCTGTCTCAGTCAACGCTCACCTACTGCACACCTAATCCAACAGCCTGTTCCTGTTCTGTCATCTCTGTTCTCAGGGGGACATTTTCAGTGGAGTTTGTGGTGTATGACCAATGGCCACCTCCGGAACAGATCAAAAACTCCACGTCCTTTGGGCTGGGAATTCAGGATTTAAAGTGACTGGCTGAAGTAATTTCCCTCCTTTCCATGTCCTTTATCCCATTTCCTTCCATCACGCCCCTCTCCTGTATTTCCGTGGTTCAGATGTGTAAAGTGCAGAGCTCAGCTGCGCCACCAGAAATCCTTCCTCCTACCTATCTCAGGATGTTCTGCAAGTAGTTAAGAAGCAGTAAATGAGATCTGGGTCAGAATTTTATATACTCTGAGATTGGGGGATGTGTGATGTGAGGTTGAAGGGGATCTGGACTGAGTGATGCATCTGGAGTGGTCTCGTTCCCTCACTTGTTCAGCATTTCTAGTGGTCACAAAAAGACCTCTTCTGTGGTGTCTTTCTACAGGTGGTTTCATTACTCTCCTTGTTCTTGGCTTGTTTCTCCAGATCAACCCACTGACAGGCCCTCGCGAGGGAGGGACCAAAGTGACCATCCGTGGGGAGAACCTGGGGCTGGAATTCCAGGACATCGCGTCCCACGTCAAAGTGGCCGGCGTGGAGTGCAAGCCACTGGTGGAAGGGTACATCCCAGCAGAGCAGTAAGTTGGGTGTGTGGCAGACAGTGGGCCACAGCACACCTAGTGACAGTCATCCCTGCCTCCAGGACCTTCTAAGGAGTCCATTCCATCCCACTTGGGAATTGAGGATTGGAAGCCACCCTTCCTCACATGCTAATGTTTATTTATTATATATTTAAATATCCATTTATTAGTGTGTTTGGAGTGCATATTTAGATGATTCTTATGACTTATGCTATAAAGTCATCCTCTCTTTCACAAAGCAGCCACCACAGGGGCGTTCAATCCCAGTGTGGGGGCAGCAATCCTGAGATCACTCTGAGCAGAAATGACCATTAAACCTTAGAGCTGCCTCCACCATGCGAGGCTGGGGGACAGAGGGAAACCTGGGGTCAGACCTCAGCCCAGCATTTCTCTGTATATTGAAGTGAAATTGTAGATTTACACCCTCTAAGCTGTTTGCCCCACCAAAAAAAGGGGGGACAGCTAAAAGCTACCACTTTCTAAAGAATGACTTAGTCCACAGCTTGGATTCTGGATCGGGCAGAACAGACTGGGTTAAGGCTTCAGTCCATTGCCCAGCACCGTGGACTGATCCAATCACATCTCACCCCCACCATCCAACCATCCCTCAAACCTTGCTTCTGCTTATTTTTGCTCCACAGGATAGTGTGTGAGATGGGGGAGGCCAAGCCCAGCCAGCATGCTGGATTTGTGGAAATCTGCGTGGCTGAGTGCAAACCAGAGTTCATGGCCAGGTCTTCACAGCTCTACTACTTCATGGTAAGTTCCTGCAAGATGTTCTTCTTGACCCCAAAGGTCCTCTGGCCTTGGTCCCCTTTGCTACACCTCCCCATTGTCCTTCACCATATTGTGCCCCTGAGCTCTTCAGTGCAGTCCTGAGTGCACCAAATTGTTCATTCCATTTCCTTTCAACATCTTGTTCTGAGCAAAAAATAACTGGTCTAATTAAAGTTTTAACAATCTAATAATAGTCCAGATTATTAGTCCAGTTACAGTTCCATAGAGCCACGGTCCAAATTAGTACAGAAAATTCTCATTAATAGTTAAAAATGCTGTACAGGAAAGAACAAATGGGGAGGGGAAAAGAAGGGAAAAAAAAGAAAAGGGTAAAAAACCCCAGTGTCCTCCTGAAGGAACTTTGGAATTGCCACTAGACATTACTACTGAGTCTTCAGCAGGAGGAGTGTGATCTTCATGGTGGGGTTTCTTTCGCTTCACTCTTGGAGTCTGCCAGGGGTTTCTTCATCCCATCCACCCCAGCAGCACCAGGATCAGGACACATCCACACTGGGATGTTGGAGAGCTGTAGGACATGACTGGGCTCAGTGCAAGTGGGCAGCAGTTTTAGATGCTCCAGGATGAAACAAGGGACACCTGCAAGCTTGAACTTCAGTTCGAGTACAACCACATGTTGTACCCTTGACTTGAGGTTTTTATTCCTTTCTGATGATGTTCCTTGTCCAAGAGACCTGATTGCTCCTCTAAAGCCCCTTGCTGGGAACATGCAAGCATTGCCAGGCCTTGATCTGTGCAGGCTTGACATGAGAGCGTCTCTTTGTTCCTATCAAAAGCTCTCAACTCCTGCAAGGGAATGGGTCTTTTCTGTAATTATTCACATGCCTGAGCACTTTTTTATGGAGAAGGGAAGGTGTAATGAATGCAAACATCTCAGATTTCCCCCTCCAGCTATGGAAATGTCTCCATTCTCTGCATTTTCCGATGTCGCTCAGATGTTACGGCGCTGAGGGCAGAGAAACACCTTGAGACAAAGCCCCATAGCAGGCAGGCAGAAAGGCTCTTGCCAGGACCTTACTTCCCAACGTGTCACCTTTTCCACTCTTGGAATTCCTGTCTGACTTTGCTCACCCGTGTCCACCTGTGACAGCTTTTCCGCTGCCAGCCATCCCAGCCGAGCACGGGGTCAGCAGGGCTTTGTCTGCTCAACACCTTTTTGTCAGACAAACAAACCCTCCCCCCAGAAATGCAGGGGCTCTCCAAGCCTGCCCACCACCCGCCCTCTCCCCTGCCTGGTGCTTCCACAGCAGGGGCTGCGTGGTTTGGCTTCCTTGGCTGCTTCTGCCAGGAGGGCAGAGATGCCGACGCGTCTCACCGTGCCTTGGCATCCCGCGGAGGAGCGCGGCAGCTCCAAGGGAAGGGAGATGTTGGAAAACCAAGGAAGAGAGATGATTGTCGCTTCCTGACTCACAGCAAATCCTCTGGAAAATGTTTTTCCAAAGGTCTGAGGCAAAACTTGCCCCAAGTTGGCCAATTAGCCTTTCCTTCTCCCGCAAGAATTGGAAGACAGGGCGTTTTGAGCTCATCAGAGTCTTTAATTGCAGTGTTTTAGGGAAGAGGTAGCTCAGTTTTGATGTGCCACAGCAGTTCTCCACACTTCTAACCAAAACTTTTAAATTCAAAAAGTTGTTAGTCTGTTTCAGGCTCATCTGTGATCAAAAAGTGCAAATTGCATTAGAGAGTACAATAAGCCAAAAGGGAAACAAAGCTGAAATGAAATTTGTGATGATCTAAATGAATTTTTTTTAAAGTTATTAATATTCTTGCTCTGATTATTGCCACAGTCTTTTAATAACGAAAAAATATTATCTTCACTTTTCAATTCAGGTGCTGAGACAAGTTTACCTTCATTGTGCCTTAGATGAATATTGTGTCTCAGTGCAGGGGATGTGATGACTGCATCTCTCCTGGGTCTGCTCCTAAAATCCTTATCCTAGGAGAGCATCTCCCACCCATCCCTTCTGTCTCCCCCCTCTTACTGCTACTGTTGAACCTACAGAAAGGAAGCCCAGGTGCCCAAGCTGTGTGGGAGTCACATCTTGCTCTGCCCTTGTTCCCAAGAGGAATGAAGTGGGAATCAAGGTCTTGACATGCATCATGAGGTCATCAGACATGGCTTTGGTGGCAGCTTCTCTGTGGACAGCCTGTGTGGAGGAGATGCTGGAGAAAAGTAGGGGTTGGGGAGCTGAGGGAAGTAGGCAAAATCCTAGGAAGGTGCAGATTTCCTGTCCGCTTTCCTTCATTGTCACTGTCCACTTCAACCCGTTGCAGATCCACAGGACCCTCTTGCATTTTCCACCACCTTTAACCAGCATGGAAATGGTGAATCGTGTGGAGGCTGAGCTGTGCTCTGAACATGCTCTGCAATATTTATGAAGGCCACTGTGAATAATTAATGGTTTAGCACAACTTTGAAAGCTCAGCCACAGACCCTTTTGTAAGACTGGCCCGAGATGCAGCAGCACTTTGCCAAGGAGTGTTGCTGGTGTGCTGGTGGCCTGTGAGGATCCTCAGAAGGGCATGGCTGGTTTATCCCTCTCTGAGGAGAGGGCAGAAAACACATCCAGGGGTGGGATGAGGAGTTTGGGTCTTTAATTTGAGTGTTCCTCTGTGGTTTGTGAATCAGATATTGCAGTGGTGCTGTGTAGGCTTTGGGCGCTAAGTTGGTCATTCTCAGGATGTTCCAGAGGAGGTTTAGGTTGGATATTAGGGAAAATTGCCTCATGGAAAGGGTTGTAAAGCACTGGCACCAGGGAAGTGGTGGAACAATTCTTCATGGAAGCATTAGTGAAACATGTAGACGTGGTGCTTAGAGATGTGGTTTGGTGGTGGACTCGGCAGTGCTGGGTCAATGTTTGGACTCGATGATCTTTGGGGTCTTTTTCAACCTTAATGATTCTGTGATTCTAAGTGTGAAAACAGTTTCCAAACCCTCAAGTTTCATCATGAGAAGGGTCCAGCTCTGGCAGCAGATCTCTCTGCAGAGCTGGGTGTCTGATTTTCACCTTCTGCCCTTCCTCCACGAGCCACCTTTCCAACAAAAGCAAAATGGAAATCTTGCCGCTGTTTCTTCGAAATGATTAAGCAGAGGGGGACAGGAGCAGAGAGGGCTCTGTGTGTGTGGAAGTGGGAGCTGTGGTGTGTGTCAGGTGGTTTTATGAACATGGATTAATGGTCTCCAAAGCTCAATAAGGTGACTGCGTGATGTACCTGCTCGTTCAGAGGAGCTGAGAGCTTCAAGCACTCGTGTCATCATTCTTAAAGAGAGGGGGAAAGAAATAATCTTCATTTAAATGCATATAGTAGCTTTTCACTTGGGACTGAATGGAAAGTTTTTCTATTAAAATGCAAATGAAAGAATAAACTGTAACTCCAAATTTCTCCCTGAAAATTGATGTCTCCTCTCTGCATTGTGGTAACAGGGTGATCTGTGCCTTCAGAGTGCAAGTATTTTATCTTGATTTGGGGAAGAAGGGAGGGCAGGAGGGTAAGAAAAAGAGGTTTGAGATTTGGGGCCTCTGAAGGGATTGTGGCCCTTTTTGATACATTAGCACAGCACTATGTTGTGCTTGGAAAAAAGAAAGGCAGCAGGAAAAGGAAAAGGGTGTCCATGTGGGCAGTGCTGGTTTTGTGGCCGTGGTGTTTCATTCAGCGTAAGCCATGCTGTGCCAGAGCAGGGCACGCCAGCAGGATTGAGCTGTCTCAGCACCCAAATCTGGTAAGAAGAAGAAAAGGATGAGGGGTCATGTGTGGGCATGTGGGAGAGGCAGGAAACAAGCTCAGACTCTCTGCTGAACCACAGCTCTTCTCCATCCCAAGGTAAAATCTTGTAAGTGTAGGGGTAGGTTACAGACATCTCTCTGGAACTGCACAGCAGGTCCTGTTCTCTCCTGGGGGCTTTTTAGCCTGCATAAGAGAAGGCTCTGGGAAGCCCTTAGAGCCCTTTCCAGTACCTGAAGGGGCTCCAAGAGAGCTGGAGAGGGAATTTGGGGAAGGGCTTGGAGTGACAGGACAAGGGGAAATGGCTTTCAGCTGCAGCAGGGCAGGGTTAGATTAGATATTAGGAAGAAATTTTTGGCTGGGAGGGTGGGCAGGCCCTGGCACAGGTTGCCCAGAGAAGCTGTGGCTGCCCCATCACTGGAAGTGTCCAAAGCAAAATTGGACGAGGTTGGAGCATCCTGGGATAGTGGGAGGTGTCCCTGCCCATGGCAGGGGGTGGGACTGGATAATCTATAAGGTCCCTTTCAACCCAAGCCGTTGTGTGTGATTCTCAGCTCAATAGGGTTGAGTGACCTTTTCAAGACCAAACATTTTTCATCACTTGTGAGCTCCATAGTTTGGAGGAAGAGATTCCCCATTAAGATCCAATCAAACAGTTCAAGACCCAAATTATCTTGCAGAGCTGGTGTTGCATGATGGCAAAAAGACACCGAAGCAGCGGAGAAGGGAGATCATGACTCCAGATGCTCCAGGAAGGGAACTGACTTTACAAGCAAAGTACTTCTGAGTAGTTACAAGGGCAGGTCTGATTTTGCAGAGGTGAGGAGAATAGACTGGGGTTAGGTCTGAACTCATCCCACCACACCTGCCATTTAAACAGGATGTCTGTGATGGGACTGGTGTCATCCTGGGCTCCTCTGTCATCCAGAAGACACAGTCACCTTATGAAGTCATGTGTTAGGTACACATGATAACCCTACCTTCTCCCCATCCCTAGAACAAGAGAGGCAAGGTATTTCTGCTCCTCTGCTGTGTTCTCAACCCCACCCTTTGCCTTCACAGACTCTGACACTCTCCGACCTCAAGCCAAAGAGGGGACCGGTGTCGGGTGGTACCCAGGTGACAATCACGGGCAACAACCTCAACGCTGGCAGCAATGTCATCGTGACCTTTGGGAGACAGCCCTGCCTCTTCTACAGGTACAGATGAGTCCTTCCTCTCATTCGTGCCTGATTGTGAAAGCTGTGAGCAGTCACAGTCAAGAGAGTCCTGCAGCCCAGGCAACCCGTCCCTCAAGTGTCTCCTTTGCCTGTGGCCACGTCTGTGCAGAGATGGGACTTGTGCATTCTGCACCGTGCACAGCCTTACTGAGCATGTTTTGGGGCGAGAGGATAGGATTTGTTTCATTGTTTTGATTGGTATTTGATGTGCTTTTTCCCGTGGCCTCTTGTCAAATTTCACTACAATTCTCCACGGTCCCGCGCTTTGCTACTTGCTCTGGGAGTACGTCGTTTAAAAGATTCATTTCCGTGCCCCCTGCTTTAGGAGAGGTGACAAAGAAAATCTGACAACATCACTTCTAAGCATTAAAGCACCTTCCTTTTATCCCAGAATAGTCCTGCAGTGCTAAGAAATAGATGATTTGCAACGTTTCAGCTCTGGGTTGGCTCCTGTTCAATCGCAGTTCGGAGAGGCTTAATGTCAGTGTTACCTGCTGAATGCTCCCTGATCCCTGTGAGAATGAGCCTGAATCCCATTCCCAGGGGCTCCTGCAGCTCCAAACTACCCAGTGCAACACATTGGGCTGCCAGTGTTGGTGGAGGCTGAGGATGAAGTTGGCACATTTCTCCCAGCATGTCCTTGGCAGAGGAGGGGCATATTCACAAGAGACCTTGGAGCAGTGCCCTGGGGCAATGCCCTTCCCTCTCCTGGCTGTGGGGACCCTCTTTAGCTGCCTGTCATGACTCTGAGGTGACTCAGCATCTATAATTTGGGAGGGTGGAGTCACAGCTTGTGATTTAAAATGCCAAGTGGGAACCACAGCTGCTTGGAGATGCTCATTGAAGAGACTGGGGAATTTTAGGAAGGATTGAGCATTGTCTTTCAGGGGAATCCGGGGCGCACCTGGAGGGTGCAGCCAGTGAAGGTGACTTGTATCCCCTTTCTAGAAGATGAGTCTGCATCACAAATCACAGGGCTGGGGAGTCTGGGGATGTTTGGAGCCTGGAATTTTTGGCTCTTTGTGGAAAGAAAGGGCTGCTACAAAATGTAGACCTCGAGCTGATTTTGAGCCAAGCCAAAAAAGGAAAGGTTTATGCAGAATCCTCTATGAGTATAACCATAAAGTGCTTCCCACTGTATTAACACTTTGCAAAGGTCCCAGGCACACTGCAAAGTGCACTTAAACAGGGCTTGCAGTCCTAATGCAAAGGAAGCTTTATGATCCCAGACTAGAAGGCTGAGGTGCAAACACCTTTTATGAGCTGCTGCTGCATCTGTCCACAGGTAGGAAGGAAACATCCATCACATATTTAATCACAAGGTAATACTTCTGGAGGCAGGGCTGGTTTGGACTTCCCTTGGGCTTCAGTTTTCACACTGAGACCTGAGAAACGATGGCTCTTGTGGTTTTATTTAAACCAGTGAAAAGGCAGTGTCACTTCCCCAGACTAGCAGTTCACAGCAGGCTCCTGCAGCAGTGAGTTTCACCACTTCATAGTGCATAGGTTTGGGTCACAGGACATAAGGATGAGTACTTGGGCTCTCTTTGACACCATCTGATTTGCTGCCGGTAGCACCTGGTTTATATTTACTTGATTCTGCTCCCAGGAGATCCACCAAGCACATTGTCTGTAACACCACTGCCTCCTATGAGGGCTTTGAGAAGGTGAAGGTGTCTGTGAGAGTGGACAAGGCCAAGATTCATCAAGAGCTGCACTATGAATATGTGGAGGATCCAACCATCCTGAGGATTGAGCCTGAGTGGAGCATCTTCAGGTGAGCATCCCATGGGAACCTCCCACCACCTCCACTGCTGGGATGATGTTGGTCCATGATGCAGAAAACTGCTTTCCAAGTGTTATGTTCAATAAGAGTTTGTGCAGAGCTACTTCCCGGGGTTTATCTCCAGCACCAGGATGTTCCCTGGGTAATTTTTGCAGATTGTTGGAGCTGGTTAAACCACACAGTTGTATCCCTAAGGGCTGCAATTCCCAGTGCTGTGTTTCAGGCCCCTTTGGGATGGACTCACAGCTTTGTATGGCAGCAGGACCAGTGACTGATCCCTTAAACCCAGCCATAAATGTCTTAACTGTGCTTGGAGAAGTGAATCTTCCCTGGGTTTGGAAGCAGGAATTCCTATCTTCCCCACAGCCTTGCAATTCCTACAGTTCCCTCAGCCTTTATGTATTTGCTGCTTTAGGACTAAGCATTGCTGGTTTGGCCATCACATTTGGAAGCCCCAGGTCTCTGTCCTGAGGTGAAACACAGAGGGAGCCTGTTTCTAGTCCTGTCCAACAACTTAGGGCTCCCTTTTCCTCTTCACCCCATGGATGCTGCTTTGGTGAATTCAGAGGGCTCTCATGAAGGTGTCTGAGAGCAACACTTGCCCTGGGTGTGCAAGGCATCAAAGTGACCCCCAAACACTCTCAGAATCCTGCAGGAGTGGCCCCAGGAAAGGAGAAACTGGGCATTAAATGCAATGATATTTCCTTGAAAAGATACAAAATAAGGGATCTTCATGTCCCCTCATTCACCCATGACAGCTCTTTGCTTCCCTGTCAAACTGGACTGATTGGTGTGTCTGGGGATTAGGAGCAGGCCTTGTAAATCCCCCCAGTTCAGCTCTCATCCCAAAGATGTTTGCACAAATCAATTAGTGTCTTTAATTACCATGAGGGAATTTCCTGATTTAGCCAGATTGGAGCTTTAGCGTCGGGATTTTCCATTTGGGGTTTTTATTTCCAGTCAGAGTCCAGGTTATCAGTGACATGAGAAATCACTTTACTCCTTTCCTTATTGAAGGGAGTCCAGTGCTGCTTAAAAGCTGCAAGATTGACAGCCTAGGAGAGGGAATTTCCCTAATATCCCCAGGAAAGCTGCAGCATGGGGACCTTCCTCCATCTGGCCTGAGGTCTGGCTGGGAGGTGAGAGGTTCTCCAGAGCCTGTTTGCTCCTTAGTGTCTCTGCTGAAGCTGCCAGCAAGAGATGAAGAAGCAGCCAAGGAGATGCTTCAGCTGTATTGGCAAAGCTTTGCCCAGCCTGGAAGTGCAGGATTCAATTGTGTCCCATTGCTTGAATTGGATATACCTCCCAAAATAGAGGAAATTAAGATGAAGTTCTTGTTTAGGGGGTACCAACTTATTTGTGGAGGGTGTAGTTGCTGGGATGGATGGATGGATGGATGGATGGATGGATGGATGGATGGATGGATGGATGGATGGATGGATGGATGGATGGGTGGGACTTCATCTGTCTCTTCATTCATGGAATCTTAGAGTCATCAAGGTTGGAAAAGACCTCTAAGATCTTTGAGTCCAATCATTAACCCAACATCACTATGTTCACCACCAACTCATATTCCCAAGTGACACATCCACACAGGGATGATTTGAACACTTCCAGGGAGGAAACACTTTCAGGTACAACCTCTACCCTTTGCTTCCTTCAGTGTGTGAAATCAGAAAGCACCTACTCGAGCAATAACAGGAGCCTCATTTTAGCCAGGCCTACCCAATCTCATCCTCTGTCTTGTGCACTTTTGAATCGTTCCAAAGGAGCATAACCTTGGAAGGGAGTGGGAGCAGAGGGAGAAAATGGAATATCCAGGATTACCGCGGTGGTTCGGGGTGTTGGGGACAGTTTTAAGCCCTCTAATGTGGAGCTCCATCCAGCAGGTCATGACAGGGACGAGCACTAGTGTGAGCACCTCCACACAGAGCTGGATGAAAGCACAAGCCCCCTCCAGTGCTGAGAATGCAGCAAGAAATAAGTTAGGCAAGACATTTGGATGTGGAGGCTGTTCCTCAGTGCATTTGTCATGTGGGATGATTCATTACAGCCAGTCCACTGTGCTGCTCAGATCTATCACTCCTGGAGCTGGGGCTGAGCTGCTCTCAGGGAGGGATGATTGCTGCTAAACCAGCTTTGCAAAGGCAGTGATTGCATCTACCAATCCTGGCTTAAAAACCTTTTCAAGGGCCATTTTCCAAGACAATAAGGAAAAGATTACTGCTAATTTACTCCTATGACAAAAAAACCCCCAAACAAACCAGGAGTCACACTGGGCTGGCAGGTAAATAGAATTTTATGAGGCTCCACTAATACTTTTGATCTGGGTTTGATTTGAGTTACGTCCAGCAATTACCTGAGTCTGCAGGGAGAAAATTATATTCCGAGATTTTGGGGCAATAAAGAGTTAAATTCAGAAAGCCCTTGGCACCTCTGTCATTTTTCTGGGCAGCATCAGGTCTCCAGGCCCTGACCTGACCTGGCCAAGAAGTGGATGTGACTGGACATTCAGGTGCAGACCCCAAAGCCAATGGCTGGTGGTTTGCAAGGCAAGGGACAGTTTTACTTACTGGATTTTCAAGCCAGAGAGGGTTTGGAGGAGATTTCTGTGTTCGTATAACACCATTTTTTAGCCTCTCTCTGCTCCTCTTCAGTGACTGTGGTTAATACCTGTGGTCTGAGCCTGCAAGCTCAGTTTCCAAATCAAACACAGAATTTTTAACACGTGGGTTTAAAACTGTGTGCAGAGACTTGATTGATTAAATAAAGGGATTTACGGTTATATAGACACACTCATATCTGTATGTATGTGCACACCTTGGACATGTCTGGAACACGTCAAACTTCAGGCTGAGTAAAGATTCAAAATCCCTTCCAGTTTGGATCAGCAGAGATTAATAATAATAATGATGATATTAGTAATAATATAATAATTATTGTTGTTATGAAGGCTCACAGCCAAAAATCCCGAAGAACTAGAACAGTGGAGAAAGAAGAACTTAGTTAATACACCTCTCTTACTGTTTGTGGGTGAGCAAGTTCTCCCTGATATGTCTCCTGAGGATATCAGGAATACTTACTGTGAAGCTGAATTTTGGAGAGAGACTATTTTTTCTGTGAGTCTCTTGTAAGAAGGTGTATGACTTCAGAAGAGATCCCCTGTGCCTTCAGGAGAACTCAACCATCCGAGCAGATCTCATGGAAGTGGAAAACTGTGGGTTTGCTCCATAAAATTCCCTGTGAGGGATTTCCCATCACAGAGAGCAGTCTCAGAGAGCCAGAATTTGAGATCCTCTGCAGAACTCAAGGTCAAATGTTGCCCTAACCATGGACCAGTCCAGACATCACTTGAATGGAAGGCCATGAGGAACCTCTCAGGGAAGGGTCACAGGTGCACCTGCTGAA
This sequence comes from Formicarius rufipectus, assembly GCA_013399695.1. Lineage (NCBI taxonomy): Eukaryota > Metazoa > Chordata > Aves > Passeriformes > Formicariidae > Formicarius > Formicarius rufipectus. The sequence goes on from VXAU01000283.1 coordinate 473,158, forward strand.
GGACGTGGTTGTGCCAATTCTCTTTGGATAAGCCAAAACTGTTTGGCTGATCAAGGTGGGTGCAGCTGGAGGGGCTGAAAGAGTCCCTGGTGTCTGTGCCCAGCTCCCTGGAACCTGGCAGCTACTCTGTGAGCAGAGATTCTGTTTGCATTCAGTTCTACCCCTCCCTCTGATTAATAATGGAAGATAAACGAGGAAAACAAAGGTCAGAGATGAGGGAGATCTGCTGGCTGCTGTTTGTTCTCTGCTGTTTTTCCATTCATAATGCACATATTCCACCTTTCCTGTGTGTAGAGGTTCACCTGGAGGCAGGAAAGGGATTCTGAGCTTTCTTTTCACAATCCCATCAACTTCCACATTGCCTCCCATTCCCAGAAGGAAAGGAATTACATCCTGGACAGTTTCCAGGGGGAGTTGCAGAGGCAGGTGCTGACTCTGATGAGAGCACTCCTCACCCTGGGAAGCCCTCAGAGATGGGGCTGTCTGCTGATGACATTTCCTCATCCTGTCATGACAGTGTGAGCCTCAACAGCTGCAGCTTTTGCTTTCTTGGACAATTCTTCCCCCCACCACGTGGCGCAATGGGAGACCTCACCCTGGTAGAGCTCCAATTTGGGATTGCCAAAGCTGCCTGTGGGGGACCCTTCCCCTTAAAAAGCCAATCCTACAGAAGCCTGGGAATGGTCCTTTGGAGTTTCCTTCCTCCCTCCCCTCTGCTCCCTGAAGTCTCACAATCAGCATCACTGGCTGCAGCTGGAAGAGGCAGGGAAAGGAGAGAAGGGTGTTCCTGAAAGCTGTTTCCTTCTGGTGACAGTGATTGCTGGGAATGATAATGGCTCCATCTACATCTCCCCATCTTATTCTGAGCTGAGAGAGATGTTCGAGAAGCGAGGAAGTCTCCCAGATGCTTACATGTGATATTGTAAGTTGTGGTTTGTAGGAATTGCCTTTCTCAGGAAATGTCTTTATCTGAGCAAAGGGACACAGCAACAGGAAATCTGTCTTGTGTTGGATCCAACACTACATGGAAACCAAGCCAAGGATTCCTGCACGCCAAGGCTGAAGACTTTGCCTTGGTTTCTCCTACATTCTGCAGGACTGGGCTCCTCAGCAGCACCAAAGAGTGTTCACTGAGGTGACATTTTCTTTTTCAGGGTGATGTTTGGTAACGGGTTTAATATGCAAGATAGGACTACAGACCTCAACCAAGGTAGCACTGAATCCTCAAGAGCTGCTTGGATGGGACAGTATCTATAAGGGCTTTTTGGGTTTGGCACTGAACAGGCTCTCCAGTGAAGTGGTCAGAGCCCCACGGCTGCCAGAGCTCAAGGAGCACTTGACAATGCTCTCAGACACGTGGTGGGATTCTTGGCCTGTCCTGTGCAGAACCAGGACTTGGACTTCAATGATCCTCATGGGTCCCTTCCAACTCAGGGTATTCTGTGACTGATTGAAGTGGTCCAGGAGATACAGTCCATGGCCCATTCTGAAGAGCCTCTGTTAAATCTCTGCTCCTCTTACCATTACCAATTCTTGTGACTGCTGAGTCCTAACAATGGAAAGCACCCAGATGCTGCTTATGTGACAGTTTTTATTAATTTCTCTCCTCATGAATGAGTGAAAACTCATTTGTTTGTTTTGTTCTTCCTTTCCTCCCTAGGGCACTGCGAGATGTAGTCAGATACTTCTCAGCCAGCATTTAGGAGCACAGGTCACCCATTGCTGGTGCCATCAGTCCTGGCATCTGTCAGCTAGATTCATTCTTTTCTTCCCTTTCTTCTTCTCTAGTGGCAACACTCCCATTGCAGTGTGGGGGACTCACCTGGACCTCATCCAGAACCCTCAGATCCGGGCAAAGCACGGCGGAAAGGAGCACGTCAACGTGAGTGTCCACGCTGGGCTGGGGAGGGGACAGGACCCCCGTGGGGTTAGGGGCTAGCTAACAGCTCTGGAGCTTGGAGTTGCATCCCAAAAAGAGGGCATGACTTGCTTCCAGAGCATTATGTCATCCCTGAAGGGGTAACAGCACCAAAGAGGGAAGAGAGAGAGGTGTAGTGAAGCTCCTGGTCTCCTCTAAGCCTGTTTTTTCTCTTGGCTAGAGGACATCTGTCCTCTCTCTTGGCACAGAGTTATTTACCAGCCATGCCTGTGCATAAGAAGGCCCAAACTCATGTCATTAACTAAGCACACTGTGATCAGAATAATGCTCTTTGGTTCTTCTTTGCCCACCCCATGGACCATTTGGGATCCTGCAGGAGTATGCCCAGCTTTAACCAGTCTAATTTACAGCCTAATTCAACTCTCAGTGACTGCTGAGGAATCAGAGATAGCTCTGAGGAGACCAGCAGAGCCAAAGTCTGGGAGAGAATTCACTCAGAAGGAGCCACTTGCCAGTAGCTGCTGAGCAGCTCCAGCTGTAAAAGGTGTGAGTTTGGCACCTCCAAGCAGGAGATTCAGGGATTAGGCAGCACCTCGTGGTGCCTGCAGCAGGTCGGAGGGTGGGACTACACAACAGCATCTGAAAAGCTGTTGGCCATGTATGGGCTTTTTCTGGGACCAAATATGAAAGACCATCCCAAAAAGAAGAGGCACAAAAAAATAAACCCCACAGAGGGCCAATTGGGGTGGGGGTAAAAAGTCCAGATCCTTTGCGCTTCTCAGGTGTTCAGATTAATCCATGAGCTTTCCACCAGACAACAATCTACTGCCACATAACAACAGCAAAACTAGGGTAGATCCCCAAAAAAATGCAGGAATATATGGGGCAGATTCATTTGCATCTGTAGTTTGGAGGCTGAGACACCTGAGGTTTGGTCTTGACCCAGCTCTGCCATGAGCTTATATCCCCCTTCAGAACCACAGAGTCAACCAGGTCGGAAAAGCCCCCTGAGACCATCGAGCCAAACCCAAAGCAATTTTGTTGCCCCACATGCCCCTTCAGATTCAGGGTATATCTGTTGAGATTGGGTTCTGGATCTGATGGGGACCTCCACAGACAGTGTCCTATGAACTCTGGGAGAACCCTGGCCCAGCTGATTATGCATATTCATAGGTGTTTGTGGGTAATGTGCTGGATTTCCTGGTGCAGCACAGCCAAACCCTTCTCAGCTTTCCTGCACGACTAGAAACTTGCAGAGCTTCTTCTCCCAGCAGACTCCAGCTCCTGCCTGACACTGAGTGGTCTCAAACAATCCTGTGCTGTGCAGGTGATGAAGCCTTTCCATCACCTCACACGTGCTCATGTGGGATTCAGTTCTGTTCTGGGAAGGGCTCCAGTGCCTTTTCTCCCCTGGAAGAGCTGCTACAACAAGGAACATCTGTCTGACTTCCCAGTGCGAAACTGGCTGGTCCAAGTCACTTCTCTGCTGATTTGAACCAAAGGCCTGTTAGCCCTTGGGTCATGTCACTTGTGATGATGAATGTAGTCTCAATGCTGGAGGTATCAGACTACTCTGGAGAAGGTTCTCATGTCAAGCACAGCTGGAGTCCCACAGAGCTGGTGTTGTTTCCCCAAGATCCTGTGGGCTCCCGGTGAGACCAGGATGCATTGAGAGAGCAACTGTGATATGGAAAAATGAAGGCTCAAGTCCTAAAGGACAACCAGGCATCTAATTCCTAGTCCTTAGTGAGGGTAAAACACCTTTCACAGTCTTTTACTCATTTCTCAAATACACAAAGCAAAGGAGGGTTTCTGGCAGGGCTAGAATCAAACATCAGGGTCTCCTCAGACCTGCTCTTTTGTCTTCCCCTCTCCAACTTCCTGGGATTCATGTCAGGTCACCTGATGTCCAAATTGGAATCTTGAACCCAACTGAGCACGCACTGCACAAACACTTTTGGAGTGATCCCCAGCGTGTGAGATCTAATTTTGGTGTGACAGAGAGGCTTTGACTAGTCTGTGTTCTACAAAAAAGAAATAAAAATTAATTCATATTTCCAGAAGGAAATGGAGTTAAGGTAAGGTAGCAACCCCAGAGCCTGAGCTCCCTCAAGAGGCACAAGTTGGCCAACTGAAGTGCAAACTTCTCCACACACCTGCCCCAGCAGAGCTTTCCCAATCCCTTCCCAGCCTTAATTTCATGATGAGGAATGTTTTGAAGAAGCGAAGCACTGGCCTGTCCCCCAACAACCAAGAAGTTCTTCTCCTCCCTGTCCCCCAGCAGTAGGTAGGGTGGCATGTCACCAGGTGGCACCTGCCCACCAGGAGGCACGTTTTCCACACCCCATCCCTCATGTTGGGTTTCTTTCTCCAGAACTGTGAGGTGCAGAACAGCACAGAGATGACCTGCCAGGCTCCAGCACTGGCTGTGGACCCCAATCACCACTCGGAGCTCGCCGAGAGGCCGGAGGAATTTGGCTTCATCCTTGACAACGTGCAGTCCCTGCTGATCCTCAACAAAACCAACTTCACCTACTACCCCAACCCCATCTTTGAGGTTTTCAATCCCTCGGGGATCCTGGAGTTGAAGCCAGGAAGTCCCATCATACTGAAGGTGAGATGGGGACCAAGGACTGGGTGAGGAAGGGCAAACACATGTTGCCTGCTGCCTCTCTGCACCTGCCAGCACCCCACAAATCATGGTGGCATCCCAATTACATCCCAGAAATCTGCAAGCACCAACCACCGCCAATACCCATACCCAAAAGATATTCACTCCTGCTGCCACTGTCTGTGTGCAGCCTAAATTGGTCCCAACTGCTATTCACCATTTTATACCATTGCAACAGAGCTGACAATTAAAGACCTGACTCTATGTCTGCTTTGGGGTTGCAAGACCTTCCTCTCCCCCCTGTTTAAACCCAAACCAATCCTACAATACAGAGGAGGAATGTTTTGATGGAGCATTTCTGTGTCAGCTCTTTTATGTGGTGCATGTGCAAAGAGATGATTGTGCCTGCAGAATGCTCCTTGCAGGTTTGGAAGGGGGTCTATCTTCTTTGCCTGAGTTTTGTGAGAACTTTGTTGTCCAAGACTTGGCTGCAACCTTCCTAATTCAGTTCCAGGCAGAGAGGGGCAGGACAGGCTGTGGTGACTGATCTGAGCCTGCAGCCACCCCTGCATGATTCCTGAATGGGCTTTTCCTCTCTGTGTTAGCAAATGGTGAACTACAAATGTCATAACAGAATCACAGAACGGTTTGGGTTGGAAGGGGCCTTAAAGACCATCTCGTTTCAACCCCCCTGCCATGGGCAGGGACACCTTCCACCATCTCAGGATGCACCAAGCCCTGTCCAATCTGACGCTTCCAGTGATGGGGCATCCAAGACTATCAAGTCCAATGTCAAAACTTGTGTCCCAGGACTGAACCAGAGAGGGAAAGAAAACTCTTTCCTGGTCTTTATTTGATTTTGTGGGGTGATATTTCTTTCTGTCCAGGGCAAGAACCTGATCCCACCAGTGGCAGGGGGCAATGCCAAGCTCAACTACACCGTTCTGGTTGGTGAGAAGCCCTGTGCAGTCACCGTGTCAGATGTGCAGCTGCTCTGCGAGTCCCCAAACCTCATTGGAAGGCATAAGGTGATGGTAAGTGGTGCTTGAGCCTCAGCCTCTACTCCCTGGGTGGCTTGGGAAGGCACATCAATGCTGAAGAGCTGGGAGAGGTCTCGAAGGGGTTTGTATCATCATTTGCCTTCCCAGCAACATCAGGGCCCCTTTTGATATAACATCCCCTTCAAGGGTGACTTGGAGAAGTAGAAGAGTGACCTGGAGATCTTTGTGGACAGTGAGAAACTCTACAAAATCAGAACCCTTTGGGAAAGTTTGCCCCTCCTCTGTTTTTTTATGAACTATATGACCCCTTGATGCTCATGTGAGATCATATATGTAATATGTTCCTACATGACACCCTTTGTTAAATTCAGTACAACCCTCAGCAGTTACTGACCTGCTGATGGCTAAAATTTGCCTGAATGTAGGAAAGGAAAAAAATGCAGGATATGGACAAGAGTGTGACTGGACTGTGAGGTTTTGATATCTCTGAAACTCAGTGTGCTCCTGCACATCCTTCCTGGAACTTGTGAAGAATAGACTTAGTGATGATGTCAGAGGGAGCCTCTTCTTCTCTCACAGCTGGTTCATTTAGTCCTTCTTTACTTTCCTTTCAGTAATTTGCATTCCTCGATGCTGTTGCTTGATAAACAGCACATCAGCAGACTCAGAGGAGCTGTACCAAGCCGTGGGTGGAAGCAACAAAAGCTGACAGCTCACATCAGGATTTCTTATTCCTTGTGAACAACTTTTTTCCACTTCTCTGTTTCCCTCCCAAAGCTGCTTCTGTCACGTATTTTTTTTTATTTCAGTGCAAGGAGACTCAGAGATGATGGAGACGTGTCTCTTTAAAAAGAGAGTTTTCTGGGAGCTTTTAGTAAACAGAGTTTATGATGACCATTTTGGGTCTTGTTTGTGATTGCTGCTGGGAGACCTCACACTGGCTACTTAACTTCTCCCTGCCAAAGTCTGTCATGTGGAAAATAGAAGTAATAATCCTTCTCAGCCATGCAAATATCCCAGGACTCTGGTTTCATTGTAAAGCCCTTTAAGACACTCCAAGAGGACCAGTAATAACGTGAGAGATTTTCTCAGTGTGAATACCAAAGCTTTTGAACATGGCAATGGATGTTCCCTGACATTTTCATGGATATAATTAAACATATGGTCAGTCAGAGGTGGGTGAAGCCAACCCCAGAGAGAGAAAACTCCAAGTCAGGTGAGCAATAATAAGTCCTTGGGGAGCAGAGAGGACGAACATCTGGTCAGGTCGTATTAATTGGGAAGACTCCCCTGCTCCTTCAGCTTGGGACAGCTTAACTGAGGCCAAAGATTCAAAACTAATGCCTTTTTGAGATGCTGGTCAAAGGAGAGATACTGCTGAAAAGGTGGGAAGATGATGACACTGAAGCCTGTTAATGAGCATCAACATTAGGGACGAGTCACAGATTTTGTTCAAGTGTCAACACAGAGACAACATTTTGATGGCATCTGGGCTAGGAACCAAGTGTAGAAGGTCACCTGTGATGGAGGTCATTGCTCAAGGATGGACTTTGCATCTGGAGCTCGACAGGGCAGAGCTGGGCTTGGAAAGGCCTCCTCCAGCAAGGCACAGCATCTCTGTTGCTGGGGCTGGTACGAAATGTATCCCTGTGTTTCATGTGAACGTCCCTTTGATGGTCAGGAGAATTGACAGGTAGATCTCCCAGGTCCTCCTCCTGTTTCTGCCAATAATTTACTGTGTGACCTTGAGAAGACTGTTGAACAAACCCTTTCTTGCAAAGTGAGGTGGCCAAGATCTGAGAGGGGGCCACAGGAGTGAATCAACCATAGCAGCACAGAGATGATTTCTAAGGGAAGGAGCGATGGCAGTGACACACATTGTTGTCACCACGCTTTTGATCTACTTCAGCTGCCTGTTGTACAGTGACAGCGTTAAGCCCTGGAAAAAAGAATACTAAAGAAATAAAAGGCCTGAGCAATGGTTAAAGAAAAGACTGACTAAAACTCAGAGGCAAGTTTTTTCCAAGGAAAAGAAAGAGAAATGAGGAAAACCCATGAGTAGCTATGCTGGAGGAGATCTGCAGTGAAGATGTGAGACACATCTGAAAGGATTCTCTTTTCTTATCCAGAAATGGTCAAATGTAGGAACAGAAGTTCGGGGCATGATTTATGTCATCCTACCTTAGTCAATTCAATTTGCACAGGACATCCTGGCACCAGGAAGGACACTTCCACAGTCAGGGTTAACACAACAGGAACTTCTGAAGTGCTATAGATGACCCCTAAAACTTTGTTGGAGAAAGCTGATGTCTGCCATAGTGCCCTTTAGAACAAATTCAAGATTAATAGGCTTAACAGATGGTCAGACTGTTTTTTGGTTATATGGAGGGTCCATGTTCAGCTTTCTGGGAGGTACAAACAGCCACTCCATGGCCCGAGAAATACTGTAGGGTTTTACCTACATATTTGCTTGTTTTCCTTTTAAATGCTGAAAATAATATTGCAGCCTCATGGTCTTTCTTCTTCAAGAGGCAATTTCCCTCATATCATTGCAGTTTTACTGGTGCTTTGTGAGACCTTCCCAGTGTTGAAACCACCTTCAGAGAGGAACATGCTTCATTAGACACCTGCCTTTAGGAGCTTAAATCCTTTCACAGTTAATGGAGAGAAATAGGAACTTCCGCTGAATCAAACATCTCACCCCAACGTCAAAGGAGGTGTCAAAAGCAGCTCACATAAATCACATCCTAAAAGTGCTTTTTCTCTCCATTGACTCTGAAATCATGCTGGAATATCTCACTCGGATGTGCACGTGGAATATTTGGAGAGAGGAATCCCACCCATAGAGAAAGAGCTTTGAGGACAGACCTGCACTGGGATTTGGGATGCGGTTGTTTGATCCTAGTCTGGTACTCCTTGAATGGACTCATCTGACTGCAGGGCTTGGAGGAAAAGGGCCACTGCTGGAAAGAGAAAATGAAATAGGATGAATCCGTTGATTGATCCACTGTGATAGGAAGGAGGTTTTGGTGGGAGGATTTGGAGCAGTGGTCTGCAGTCAATGGGAACATGTGCATGGATCAGGATGTGAGTTTGGCAGTTTGCTCCATTGAGCAGGTCACACACCAATCCCAAACCTCTGCCCTGGACAGGTTTTATACATGAGTTGGACTTCGGATCTTGAAATAGATGGAACAGCTAGTTACTGCTGTCTCCTCAACTGGCATGTGTTGTTCCTTGGCCACTGAAGATGCTCCACAGGTCATCAGTGTCATGCTACAGGAGTGGCCATCTTTATTACCTGGTCAGATAATGGGTTTGTTTCTCATTGTGGACATTGTTCTCTTTCTAGAACACATCCCAAAATAGCATGAGAGGACCTTATGGATGGAAATTAGGGATTTTCAGCCATTTACTTTTGTCTTGTCCATGACAAAAGGGTTGTAGCTGTGTGTTTTTGGCCAGGACCCACCCAGGAGCAGCCCACACCTGGTGATAGAGCAGAACAGGCATCTTGTCTGAGGCTGCAGCTGGGGCTGGATTAATTTATGGGAGACAGTAGGGTCACCCAGATTCATGTCCCCAGAAAGGATTGTGGTGGTGGAAAACTCTTCATTAATTCATGACTGTGCTCCATGGTCTCTCCTGTTGGCTTCAACTCTTCCTCCTTGGGCCAGTTCCTTCCTCCTGCAACCTGGAAAGGAAATCTGAGTAGGTGCCTGAGCTGAGGAATGGGAGGCTTGGGATTAATGCATGTACAGGGAAGCTGGAGACACACTGATGGACTGAGAGCCAGTGGCATGAAGGACAAGGCTGGCCACCAGTCTTGGGTGTGGAAGGTGTTTTCACCAGCTGCCGTGGGAGCTGGAAACATGAGGGATGCTCCTCATGACAGAGGAAGAAAGCAGTCCAGTGGCATGCTGCAGTGGTCCCAGTTGTAAAGGGAGTAGGAAACACTCAACCTGGTGGTCTTCCCTGCATTCCTGCCTGGCAGCAAGATCTTGTACTTTGTGCAGGGCCAGCTGTGTCTCTCAGTGCTAGAGCTCAGCTGGGGTGAGGGCATGGGACTCATCACCCATGTCACTGTCCTTCAAGATCATTTCATGGCACCTTCCCAACTTTGTGCTGGTTTATAGCCAGTGTTCTCCAACCACAGCACAGTCCTACAACCCTTCTTTTATACTTCAGGCTATTCAGCAGAGCTTTTCGCCCACCACTCAAGCTGAGTCTACTCTTATTAATAGCTTTGAACAACCTTGTAGCAGCCTTGAGCAGGCAGGATCCTGTGGGATCACTGCTGGAACGGGTGTTCGAGTTGTAAAAATGGGCTCCTAAAAGACCTGCTTCAGCATAACACTCTGTAGGGTTTGCAGGCTGGAGCGGTCACAGGGTTTCTTTCTGGTTGTCGAAAGCAAGGTCCTCACACAGCAGCTTCTTCCAGAGGCTGATAGCACCTCTGGGTACATCTGGAAGTGCATGGAGAACAAAAAGATGTGTTCAACTCCCTGTCCCACTGGTGACCATCTGCGCCATGCCAACGTGCGGCTAAGAAAGGGGCTGTGAAGAGCACAGGCCAGGCTTTGTGGACTTTGTAGGCTTTTTCTTATTATCTCAGAGGCTTCCAGATGCAGTCTTTTCTGGTGGAAGAGTAAAAAGGAAACAGTGACTCTGAGTTCTGCAGTCCCACTCTACTGCCTGTGTTAGATGTCCCCTGCCCCATGGTGGGGTTAGGACCCATCGGACAATAACCATGAGCTCTGTGTCTCTGTATGTTTTTGGACTAAGTGACATCAGTGTCCAGCAAAACACCACGTTCAGGACAAGGAATGGAAAACACAGAATGAAGGCTGAACTGATACCGAGCTGACAGGTCCCACCACAAGTCCATTGTTCGTTGGATTCATGGTCACTCTGTCAACAGACATGATTCTATGTGGCATTTCAAACATTTTTTAAGCTGTTCTTTATCCAAATACTTCCCTTTGTGGCTTGGGAGACAAGAGGTCATCATTCAACCTTAGCCAAGGCGACGATGGGTTTCCTCTGTGTTCCTGCTCGTCAGACAGTTTCAACGCAACTCTTTCCTGCTTTCCCTCTAGGCTCGTGTAGGAGGGATGGAGTTCTCCCCAGGGATGGTCTACATCTCTCCAGACAGCCCCCTCAGCTTGCCAGCCATTGTCAGCATTGCAGTGGCTGGTGGGCTGCTCATCATCTTCATCGTGGCCGTGCTGATCGCGTACAAGCGCAAATCCAGGGAGAGCGACCTCACCCTCAAGCGCCTGCAGATGCAGATGGACAACCTGGAGTCCAGGGTGGCACTGGAGTGCAAAGAAGGTAGGATGGGGAAGGCAGGCTGGCATTGTCAATGTTGGCAGACAAGAGTCTTCCAGCCACAAAGCTTTGAGCCAAAACACCATGAGCATAGAGAGCATTGAGCCCCTTGGGCAATGGCTCAAGCCTAGATCTCCTCTGACTTTGAGTGTCTTCCCTGAGCCCAATCTCCCACCACCCTGTCCTTCCTGCCTTTGCTGTCTCACAGTCCAGAGAAATCTTTGGCACATGTTCCTGGGGAAAGGCTGTGTTGTAGGTAAGGTGGCACCGCTCTTGTCCACCACCTCCTTCCTCTCCATGTGTTGCTTCTCCAGCTGACTCACGCCTGTGGGTCTGAGGGCCTTTCCCATCGTGGTGAGGGAGATCTGGGTTGTCATTGCTACAGGAGTTGTTTGTTTTCTTGTGCCAGCCTTTGCAGAGCTGCAGACAGATATTCATGAGCTGACGAGTGACCTGGATGGAGCTGGGATCCCTTTCCTCGATTACAGAACCTACACCATGAGGGTGCTTTTCCCTGGCATTGAAGATCATCCAGTGCTGAGGGATCTGGAGGTAAGAAATCAAACACCTGCTTCTGAATCCTGTCATGCCTTCCTGTTTGGTCCTGAGTGCCAGAGGTTCTGTGTCAGTGGTGGGGACGGGATGGCTCACTGTGTGTCCTGCTAGGGATGGCACAGCACCTCAGGACCAATCCATGTGGAAAGGGGGACATGACTGCTGCTGTCTTAGATCATAGAATTGCTAAGGTTAGAAAAGACCTTTGAGATCATCAGGTCCAATCATCAACCCAGCACTGCCTGTTCCACCACTAAACCATGTCCCCAAGAGCCACATCCACACTTTCAGGGATTGCTATTCCACCACTTCTCTGGGCAGCCAGTTCCAGTGCCTGACCACCCTTTCCATGAAGAAACTTTCCCTAATATCCAACCCAAACCTCCCATGGCACAACCTGAGGCCATTTCCTCTTGTCCTGTCACATGTCACCTGTGTAATTCTGTTTGATCACTCACTTATTTGAAGGACTCTCATAGATCAGTGTGCATTCAGTCTAGTTTTTTAAGGTTCTCCTTGGTTTCCATCCTGCTGTGGCTTGATTTTTAGACTGGAGGAATTAGTCACTGCTGTGCAGGAGCAAGGGGAAGAGGCTGTATGGCAGAGCAGCACCCTTGCCTGTGTCACTCCAGCTTTGCATGACCCTCACACTACCAGGAGGCAACCTGTAGAAAAAGAACCTCCTGCCACTGAGGGAGGTTCACCTTTGCTGCCCGCTGTGGTTTGCAGTGAGGTCAGAGCACCACAACATCAGTCTGCCCACACCCTGCCCACACCTTCCTCCTCTACTCCAACTCTCTAAACAACAGTGGTGGGAGAACATTCAGCCATTGCCCACCACTGTTGGAGTCTTCACACAGCCTCTGGTTGGCAGAGAGTTTGATGGGAGCCCAGGTGAGTTGTGCCAGGTTGAAAACTGCTTCAGGCTCTGGCAGATGGACAGGCTCTGCTCTAGGAGTACCTGCACCAGAGAATTGGGAGCTACGCTGTGGACAAGGCCAGGGAGGTTGTTGGCTGAGCTCTCTGCGAAGCCTTTGGCAGGTTCTGATCTTCAGGGAGGCTCTGGCATGAGCTGGTGAGATTGCTGGAGGCCAAGACTGGGGTTAGTTGGCAGGGAGGAGAAGCAGGAGCTGGCACAGGCAGTCCCGTGCTTGGCTGGCCGTGTAATGAGACGCCCGCTCGTCTTCGCTCCTTCCATTCGGAAGAGCCAAAATTCATCGAACTCTATGGAGAGAACCACTCAAAAACCTGGTCTGTGGGCAAGGGGGACTTGTGGGACTGGGTAGGATCTGAGCTGCATGTTGACTGCTGTATGTATTTGTCTTTGGGGTGCAGGTAAGTGGCCTCAAGCTGCTTTCCCTCAGGACGAGTAGCTCAGTAGCTTCCATGAATGAGCAGGAGACATGAGGGGTGCTGAACGTGCCCCTGACATGTCTGCACACACATACACACACACACACACACACACACACACACACACACACACAACCACTTTCATTATCCCCACAGCCAATTTCCATCCCTACATTCATTAACTCCAGGCAGCTGATCACAGAAAAGCATCTGACCCCTACAGAGGTCTTAGCACGGATGCTCCCATATGCAGACACACACAGAGCTAATGTTTCAATCCACCACCTTTGATCCCTTCTTCCTTTCATTCCATTCATTCGTTTTTTTCCCCCCTTAATCCTCTGGAAAGCTTCAACAGCTCTTTCTATGTCAACATCTCTGGTACCATCACGAAGGCAGCTCCCTTTCTGCTCCCTTCTCTGAAGCACCAAGTAGTTGCTATTTATTGCAAAAGGCCCCAGCACAGATCCTGCAGTGAGAAGGTCTTACTTATTTCCAGTTCATTTGCTAATTAACTGCTTCCAGATGCAGCACAAAATACTTTTCCTTGTTATTTTTCTTTATAATTCTCCATAATAACCCGAGGAGAGACAATATTAAATGTTCAAGCAAGTGAGTTAAAAATAATTATAGGCAGGATGGGAGGTAGTGGTTTGTTGGCTGATTGGTTGTCTCAAGCTATTTAGGAAGCAATTGATTTGCTGTATGCAAAAAGAGTTAAGAACTCTCATTTCCAGAATTAAAAAGTAATGACTCTGTAAGGGTTCTTGCATTAGTTGGCTGTTTAAATATGCCAACTTTATTTTGTGGTGAAGTGCTAGATTTGGTGGTTATTAATACATACATATCTCACTGACATGTGGTGCTCTTTGGTGAAACCATCCAGCTTCCAGGAAAGGGTTGTTTGTTTTTTTTTGAAGGACTGGAACAGCTCCAGCAACATGGAGGAATGAGTTTGGGGTTCTGTCTTTAGGCTCCAGTTTTGTGTCAAGTCAGAAGGACCACAAAGGGTGAAGCCCACCATGGATTGTGGAGCCCAGGTTCCAGCGTTGAGGCCCTAAATTGTTCTGTATAAAAACTAGTTCAGCAGCCTCTCACATCTGAGAGATGTATTAAAGACTTATCAACCTCTCTGTCTCCAAACCACCCGACCTCTCAAACCCATGGGTTCTACTGCAGTAGGGCCTGGTGTCCTCTCACACCTTCTTCTTCCTCGTTCTTTGACCCAAGGCGTGATCACCATCTCAACCACTACCTCACTACATCTTTCCATCTCCTCAAAATGTGACCCCAGGCTTTCTTTCCTATTCACTTTCTTGCTGCCTCTCCTAAAGCTGAACCCCAAATCTCTGTAAGCAGGTTTCTTGCAGGGATTAGAAAGAAATTTTAGGTAAAAAAAGACTAAGACTTCAGTCTGGCTAAAATAAAACTATAACATGGTGTGGCTCCACATCCAGGCATTAGAAATCCATTTTTTACGTGCTGTTCAGAGAGGCAAACGCAGGATTAGAAAAAATCCTGTAGGAGTTCTCCCAGGCTTCCTAGTCATTAGATGATATATGGGCTCTCCTCTCTTCCCTTAGTTGGAGGAGCTGGAGGGATGAGGACAGAGAGGTCACAAAGAGTGTGCAACCCACTTGGGGAGGGCAGAGAGTGGGTAATGAGGGAAAAGGTCTCAAATGCCTTTCTTCTTGTGCAGGTCCCTGGCTACAGGCAGGAACGGGTGGAGAAGGGCCTGAAGCTTTTTGCCCAGCTCATCAACAACAAGGTTTTCCTGCTGTCCTTCATCCGCACGCTCGAGTCCCAGCGCAGCTTCTCCATGCGGGACCGGGGCAACGTGGCCTCGCTCATCATGACGGTGCTGCAGAGCAAGCTGGAGTATGCCACAGATGTCCTCAAACAGCTCCTGGCCGACCTCATAGACAAAAATCTGGAGAGCAAGAACCACCCCAAGCTGCTGCTGCGGAGGTAAGGATGCCCGGGGGCTGGAGAGAGTTGGGATGGGACAGCCCCGCTGTCAAACGTAACCATCGTAGTCATCTGTCATAGGTTTCTGTGGCTGGATTTTAGTAGAAGTGGGGGCTATCCAGAATGGTTTCTGGTAGAAGCTGCCAGAAGCTTCCCCTGTCCTGAGAGCCAAGGACAGCCAGGGCCAGGAGGGACTTGTTGCTTGCTGGTCAAAGTTGAGCCAATTAAGAATCATAGTCAGACCTCTGTGATAACATAGTTAAGAACTGAGGAGTGTGGGGCAGTTGAAAAATTCCAGCCATGAAATAACAACACAGAGAGAGAGACCAAGGTGGGAGCAGGAGGAGGAGAAGGAGAGACTCCACGGGAGCAGGGGGGAAAGACTCAAAGTTGTGCCCCTCCTGCAGCCCCTGGAGATCCCTCGGGGTGCACAGACCCCCCTGCAGCCCATGGAGTGACCCCCAGCACAAGAGCAATGGCAGAACTAAAAACTGCAAACTCCCATTCCCTGCTCCCTGGAACTGATGGAAAGAGGGAGGAGTGGGAGGAGAAAGGGTTTTTTAAGACTGATTTATTTCTTATTTTTTAGTTTTAGTTCTTCTCTTGTTAGTAATACATTTCAGTATTTAGCCCCTCTGAGTCTGCTTTGCCATTATCTCTCTGCTGGATTTTTTGCCTCTTCTCCTTTTGCTTTCCCTCTGGGAAAGGGGGGTCCTGGAGGTTTGGTTGGACACTGGGTGAAAACTGATGCATCATCTTTGGAGAAATGGAGTGTCAGTAGATCTTGCTCCACCTCCTTCCTAACTAGGAAGTGGTCAATGATTAATAGTTACAAGATTGGGTTAAGTTACAGTTAAGGGATTAAAAGCTCCTGAATTAAACTATCTCTGGATTTTCATGTGGATCCTCCAGAAAGCTTCATAAGGGCAGCAAAGGCCCTGCTTCCTAATCCTTACTTTGGGCTGTTTGTGTGCCTAAGACCATAGAATCATAGAATCAACTGGGTTGGAAGAGACCTACAAGATCAAGTCCAACCAAGATGTTCATTTAGGACTAATTTTCCTTTTAACTTTAAAACTCCAAGTATGTTGGGTAGGACCCCTAATTCCATCACAAAGAACAGGCCATGTTAGAATTCTGGTGAGAAATATGTCAACTTCTTCCATCTCCTGCCTGGGGTGAGGACTTCCCAGCTTTGTTTCTTGTTCCTTGATTAGTTGTGGACACATGGAGAGTCTTCAGCTGCATTGTGGGATCTCCTGTCTCTCCCAGAGCATCACTGCTGGGAGTTTATGGAAGCCAACAGAAGAGCTGAGCAGGACAGCAGAGCTGGTTTTATACAGGCCACAAGTTTGGATTGGTGCTTCTTGGCCTGGTCTAAGATCTAAACTCCCCAGTTCTGTGGGAAAGCTCGAGGTAGAAACCTCCTGCTCCGTGATTTATGTGCTTTTCCTGCCTAAGGAAGTGCTGGCTCTTCTCCCTTTTGGATGTGATTCATCTCCTTTTCAGGGTCTAAACCAATCCTTCTGGTCCTAAGTAAAATTAGGGAGAGTCTTCTGGAGATGAATGGCCTGTGCTGCCCCTCAAAGCCAACTTTGAGGAGCCCTCAGCTGATCATGATGGATGGCTTGGGCAGGGAAGGGATCTCTGGTGCCTTCTGGGAGGCTTTTCCTCTGGCACACGGCCCACTGTGGACAATCAGGGAGCAGAAGACACTTCCTGACATTCAGGGCAGCAATGCCAGGGGCAGAGACTGGACTTTGCTTTGGTGTCAGTTGACTCCCTGATGTGACTGAAGCCCTACAGCCTGGCTGGTGACCACCCTGCAGCTGTCCCCAGGCTCCCTCTCTGTGCTTCTCCTCTGATGCTGCAAGGCACTGCCTCCTTCCAAATGTCTCCTCCCTTCATTTTCTGCTTTTTCTTCCCCTTTCTCCATCTCTTTATCTTCCCTGATTGTTCTCTCTTATCCTGACCACCCCATCTTTTCTCCTTCTCCTTCTTCCAGTTTTTTTCTAACTCTAGTCCACTTTGTTGGAAATTAATTGTGGCCTTTGGAAGGAGAACCAGGGGACAGAGAAGACACATCTGCTGTTCCAAGCTCTCAAAACACCCGGAGAAATCAGAGCTGTGGTTTGGTTTGTGCTCTGAGGTGAAGGTCATGCCCTGAGCAGCAGCAGAACAGAACACCTGGTAATCTCAGTGCTTTGGGTCACATGTTGGAGTGAGGTTCTCAGACAATTATTTGGAGCAGCTGGGTTCAGCTTGATGCTTCCTGTTCCTCCCCATGAGCCTGTGGCAGGAAGGGAACCTTCCAACACCTTTCTGCAGTGGCAGTTTTGGAGGTATTTGGCAGAGGGAAGGAGCTGGCAGAAGTGATTTTCCCACCTCTCTGAGTCCAGTGTTGGTCCCACATGACATCTACAGCCTCAAAAAGAGACATTCAGGGCAGAGAACAACAAGAACAAACAAAAGCCCCTGTGTGGCTTTGGTGAGAGCCATGACAAGGAGGACCTGCTTTAATTCATCCAGAGAGGGACTTGTGCTTTCTTCTTGAGCAACACCAGTGCATGTACTGAATCCAACCCAGGTTTGTCCTGTGCTCCTGGTGTCCACACCACATTTACAGGTCTGAGTCAGTCCTTGTGTAGGAAAAGTTCACCCTGAAGCCTCGAGCTGGATCTTTGATGGAGGACAGAGTGTTCAAGGGCAAAAGGACAGTGACTGCTCCACGTTGACACATTGAGGAGTGTAATCACTCCCAAATGCCAGGGAGATAGGCAGTGCCAGAGAGCTGTTCCCTGGTGATTTAGATCTGCCTTGAGTATTTATATAGCCTACTTGACATATGGCCTAGCTCTGAGCTCCTCATATTTGATGGATTTATCCTCCCTGAGCTCTTGTCAGAAGATTCCCTCAAATGTTGTCAACTCTTGGTCGTTGTTGAAGTAACTGAAAAACATACAGGGGTTTCCAGTCACGGGGGAATCCACGAGGCAGCGAGAATTTGCCTGCAAGTTCCCTAAAACAGAGCACCTGGGACATGCTTAACCCTGATATTGTTAAGCCAGACATTCCATGGGGCTCAGAGACCTGGACAGCAAGATGGACAAGGCCAATAGTTTCATTAGTTCTTTAATATAACCAGCACAACTCACTCATTCCTAATTTGCCTTTTTTCCCTCCTGGATTTTAGGACAGAGTCCGTGGCTGAGAAGATGCTCACCAACTGGTTCACCTTCCTTCTCTACAAGTTCCTCAAGGTAAGGGGAGCAGCATGCCTGGAAAAACAGCTGCTTTAATACATTTCTTCTTGGTGAGGTTTAGTTTGGGCAAAAACTTCCTAGATATAAATGAAAAGGCTTTTTTTTTTCCTCTGGAAGGAGGTCACTGCCTAATAGGAGATGGGCTGTTTTCTGATCCAGGGAGGATAAAGGGGGGCACTTTGTTAGAGAAGCAGCCCTGTTGGTCTGTCTCTGGTACAGAGGTGGGATATAAGGGTCAGTGCTGAAAGGTGGAGAATTTCTGAGCCTCATTGAGACCTGGATGGAAAAATGTCCTCCTTTTACTCACAGGCTGAGGTCTTCATTATGTGGTGGCCTGGTTTTTTTTGGTGCTCAGCGGCTGGAGATCTCCTTCCACCCCAGTTCAGAGGCAGTACTATGCCCCAGCCCCAGCTGGAAGGACACTCATCAGCAAAAGAGTGAAAGAACCATCTGAGCACTCTTGTTCCTCCTGGAAGGGGTGGTGTGTGGTGAAACAAAAAGTCTTTCAGCGTTTGAGGACTGCTGGGTGATGGCAGTTTTCCCTTGAGACCCCACACTGAGTTCCAGGCAGGACAATTGCCAGGAGATGAAACTCAGAGCCAACTTTTCAGGAAGGAGCTGGCCTTGCACCTCTCCCCACTCCCGATGCAGCTGCTAAACATCCTCACACCCTCCTTTGGACAAAATAACCACCCTCTGCCTGACAGTTCCAGGCTTGACAAACAAACCCCAGTCCCCTGAGCCTTCCCCTGTTCAAGGCTGAACACATGGGGAAGTTTTGAAGGTCCCTGGAAGGTAATTTCAGTGTCTTCGGTATCAGATCCCTGCTCTCAGCTGAAAGGAAAGGATATAAGGAGGTGACTCTCTAAAGAGCTGCTTTTGTAATAGGCTTTTGTCACCCCACTCAGCTCCTTGTCTTCTTGCCTTAGCCTGAGCAGGGGCCTGATAAGGGCAAGGAGACAGACACACACAAGCAATATGCTGCTGGCAGATAAGCTAATTAAGTGGGAGACAGGTGTAGGGACTGAAAAAGGGGCCACTTTGCTTCTGATTATTAACCTGTTTTCGCTGGGATTTACACCGGGGGAAAATCACCTCGCTGGGGACACAGGAGGGAGGGATGAAGGGGGGCAGGAAGAGGAGAAAGCTTGAGGAGTAGCTCATGGCAGAGAATGTGCTGAGGGAGGGCAGCACAGGAGGAGAGGCTGGGACAGGTGTGGGAAGAGGAGTGAGGTGTGTGAGTGATGAGGGGAAGGTAAGGAGAGGTGTCTGCTGGCTCTGCCTGTGGGCTGCTTGTTGCTGTCCTGTGTGGGCTCCAGGTTTCTGACATCTCCAGGGCAACCACACAGACCCAGGGGCACTTCTCCCCTGGGTCATGGAGCTGCTCCTGCCTGAGCATCCCTATTTTCCTCTAGCATGAGTGCTCAGAGACACTGTGGGGTCTGCCCAGACAAACCAGGATGGGGCACCAGCAGTCCATCTCCCTTTCAGACCTGCCTCCAGGTCCTCTGGAACCCATCCCACCAGTGCAGAGCTTCGGTCTGGTGGCACTGACTGGGAGAACTCCTGCAAGGCTCTGCTAGTCCCAGCATTGATAGGGAGCACTGACAACTTTGTCCCATGACAGGACACTGGGAGGATGGTTCCCCAGGGCTGGCTGCACTCTGTGGAAGTGGAGGGTCACCCCTGTCCCTGGGCTGTGTGGAACAAGCTGATGTGTTGCTCTTGAGACATCCAGGATGGCAAGTTACGGCAGCCCCTGGGACGCTGCACAGGTTTGGTTCTCACCTCTGCGCCTCTTGTTTCACCTCGTGGTGGTCTCTCATCCCCACAGGAGTGTGCTGGAGAGCCCCTCTTTTCCCTTTTCTGTGCCATCAAGCAGCAGATGGAAAAGGGTCCCATCGACTCCATCACTGGGGAGGCCCGGTACTCGCTGAGTGAGGACAAGCTCATCCGACAGCAGATCGACTACAAGACACTGGTGAGTGAATACTCTGAGCTCTTGTGGGCTTGTCCACAGCTTTCCAGTTAAAGGGGATTTAGGGAACAGGAGCCAGTGGTGGGCATGATGACCCTCTGGGATGGTTTTCTCCCAGGAGGGTAACCCTGCTGAAGACTGGTTGGTAAAGCTACAAATCTGTTTCTCCCATGCGGATTTCAGCATCAGGAAATGTCAGAGGTACCACCACAACAGTGGAGGGACCTGTTAGGTCTGCTCTGGAACTAGTGCAGCCATTCCTCTTGAGAAAGCACAAGCCAAAGAAAAAGGAGCTGGATTTAAAGATTTCAAGGGAAACAAAACCTAATCCCTGTCACTGAGTTATTTGCTTCAAAATGGAATTGTCTGCATGGTGCAAGATACACATTGCATATGTGCAGCTTTAACTTCTAGTCCGAGATTACACCCTTGTCCCACTTGATTAAAGAGCATTAGATATCTCTTCTTAGGGTGTTTTTGGGCCTTCACTCTTTCCTGGAAGCACTAAATCCACTGAGCTTCTAAGTCTCTGTGGGATAAAGATCACTTTCTAAACCTTCAACAATCCTTGTAGTTTTTCTATTTCCCGTGTCTTTGTTCTCAGAAAACCCCAACCCCAAATTTTACGGTGGTCAGAAGATGCTCTAAATCGATCAGATTGTTTTATGTGCAGTTTCAAATGAGGGACGGTAATTTCTCTTAACTCCAAATAGCTCTGAAAGCTGTGTCCAAACATAGAATCACAGAATGGTTTGGGTTGGAAAGGACCTTAAAGATCATCTAGTTCCAACCCCCAGTCAGTGTTGACTCCCTGACCTGTCTTAAACCTTAGCTCAGGTGGGCTGGTGCGGAAATGCCTGCCTGTCTTCAGTCTCGAGCTGAGCTTTGATTGACTCCAGCTCTGATGGGGGCTTAGACTTCCTTCTTAAATAAAGCCACCCTTTCATTTTGCATGTTCAGGACGTGACTTTCCTGTGGAATCAGCAGCGTGGTGCTTCTTTGCTGCTCCATGTGATTGCCTGGCAGTTCAGAGGCTGATCTCGCACGAGAGAGGAGCAGAAGGAGGGAGAGCACAGAGCGATCGCTTTCCCCAGAGCAAATCCCCCCCAGATCCTTTTAGGCTTGCTAGAAAGCAGCCAGCAAAGGGTGGTAATTATACAGCAGCCTGAACAAAGCTCTCCTCCTTCCCTTTGTGCTGTTTGATGTTAATCAGCTCTCCCTCTTACATCTCAAGAGCAGACAAATATATCCCGATAGGAATCTCAGCAGATTTACAGAGATCAGCCTCGGTGGAGGAGATTAGGGAGAAGCAGAATGTGAATAGGATTGTTCTTGGTTTCTGTTTCTCTTTATTTCTGTTTTATTTTCTACCTTCCTTGAACAGCCTGACATACTTTAAGAAAAATATGCAGTAATGAAATACAGCCACAACTCATTTAATGTTTGTAATAGGGGGATTCCCTCGGTGTTTCCTGCTCTATATCACCGCTGTGAGTTTGCTGTGTATGGGGCTGAAATGCACTGGGATTTTCAGATATCATGACTGCTTGGCTGAGTTAAATCCCAATTCCAGCAGTGTGGCACATGGAAATAGGCTGTTATTCCAGGAAGACAAGGCCTGGGCTCCTTTTGGAAGGCACAGATGGTATTGGAGGTATTTTCCAAAGTAAGTGATTCTATGGTTTATTCTTTAGCCTTCATTAATCACAGCCTGGAAAAGATGAAGCTTCAGGGTGACCTAATTGTGACTTTCTGGTACCTGAAAGGAGCCCACAAAAAGGATGGAGAGAGACTGTTGAGAATAGCATGGAGTGATAGGACAAGGAGAAGGGCTTCAAATTGACAGGGTGTAGCTGTAGAGTAGATGTTAGAAAAAAAGCTCTTTACTGTGAGGGTGGTGAGACCCTGGCACAGTTTGCCCAGAAAAACTGTGGCTGCCCCATCCCTGGAAGTGTTGGATGGAGCTCTGAGCAACGAAGTCTAGTGGAAAGTGTCCCTGCCCATGGCAGAGGGGTGGAATTTGATGATCTTTAAAGTCCCTTCCAACCCAAACCATTCTGTGATTCCATCTATGAACCAGTATTTTAAAACATGGTGTTGAATATGGTTTGAGTGAAAGGCAGATCCAAAGGAATTGACTTATCCAGAGAGAAAAAGAAGACAGAGCACATTCAGACACCTGGAATTAATCAATTTTACAACACACATCTCATGCATTAAATTGAGATTGTTTTGCTCTGATTTCTCTCCAAACCAGGTAGCTCCAAGTTGCTGTCTGTCAGGTCCTACAGGTCTCCAAGGAAGCAACAGGGTCTTTGCAGTCTGTAACAATTCCTGTACTTACAAGGGATTTTTTTCAGCCCAGGAGAAACCAAGCCACTTACAGATGTGATTTGCCAGAATAAATGGCTGCAGCTAAACAGTAGGTCTTCCCCAAGCTGTGAACCCCAGAGGAACCCCCTGTTGTGTTAGTGCCTTCATTACCAGTCTGGGCTCATCACCTCTGGTCTGCAGTGCTCTTAAAACCCAGCTACATTATCCAGGCAGGTCTCCTCCCTGCTGGCTGCCATCTGCCTTTGCCAGAATCCACGGGGTTTTTAGCCGTTCACCAGATGAGAATCCAGATGCACAAACTTCACTCCTCCTGCCACCACTGGGAGATGGAAAACCATCCATCTCCTGCATCAGCTTCACTTCTGTTGGTACAAATAACACAGGGGAGCAAAGATCTCCACTTGTTGGAAGCTGTCAGGAGTGTTGGCTGATGAGTGCTCTGGGTGATGGGGAGGAGCTGCCCAGAACATCTGGAGCAGTGACGTGCCCCATGTGGTCCCTGCACACCTTGGTGGCTCCAGTGCTGACAGCCTGATTGGATCCTCTCTCCTGAGAACACATTCCAGATGGATAAAGATACTTTCAGCTGCCTTTGGCTAAGGCTTTTCAGGGAGTTTGGTGGCAGGGGGAAAGTCACTACCACGATATCACAGCAGGTTACTCAGAGAAGTTGTTGATGCCCCATCCCTGCAAGTGTTCAAGGTCAGGTTGGACAGGGCTTGGAGCAACTTGGGATAGTGGAAGGTGTCTCTGCCCATGGCAGAGGGTCGGAACAAGAAGGATTTTAAGGTCCCTTCCAACCCAAGCCATTCAGTGTTTCTATAATTTGATTATATCAGAAGGCTTTCCTGTGCTTGGTTTTTCTATGGGTCCTTCTCCTTTTTCTCCACCAGGCCTCTCTATATGCAAATCCCCTTGAACCTTCCAGCCCAATCTAGTAGGGAGGGAAGGATTTCTGTCCCTAGGACAGAAACTGTGGGGGCATCCAGGTCTCAGGTCAGAGCACTCAAACTGCAGAGGATTCAGAGCCATCTGAGTGGTCACGAGCTGTGCCTTTATTATTTAAATGCCAGTAATCTGTAAGGGCCACCAGGGCTTAGCTGGGCTAAGCTTTGCGTGTGTGTAAGACAGAAACAGTTCATGGCTGGAAGGGCTGGCAGATAAAAAAAAAATAAAAATAAAAAGCCCAAGGATTTAGAAAAAGGTCAATAAACACCAATCCAATGAGATGACATGTCCCAAGGTCATCCAGAGTCAGTGGGAGAGCAGGACTCAGGGGTTACTGCTCTGTGCTCCCAATCCCATTCCTTTTCTTATTGGCCCCAAAACGGGCACGTCCTCATGTGGCACAAACCTCAGTGCATGACAGAACAGCAGTGCCAAGTGCTGGTGTCCTCTCAGTGCCAAAACATTCACATCCTTGAGTGACACTGAGGTCTCCACTCCCCTTCCTCCACTTTGCCAGCTCTGCCCCTCAGGGCTCGAAGGCAAATGGTGGGTGATGGAGCAGCAGCAGTGACTGCATTTAGGAGATCAGCATTGCCAAACTTCCCTCAGAGTGACTGGTCTTGTAGGAATACAACACAGGCCATCATGGGATCTCTTCCCCACCAACTGACATCAAAGATTCCAGGAGAACAGCTGGAAAACACCAGTGGAGAGCTGATGTGAAACCTGGGACATGTATATCAAAGCCACTGTGCTCAGGGAAAGGTGTTGGTTTCTGTAAGGGGTGTTGGAATTCCCTAAAAGGTTGAAAGGAGACTCCTGATGGTCACTGTAATGGACACATGGGAGTTCAGGAGTTTACAGGGACCATCAGCTCCCTCATCTATGCTTGAAACCACTGAGAGCAAACTTCTTCCAAATATTGCCTTCCCTGCTCCTCCTCCTTATTCCAACTGAGCTGGAAAAGAGGAAAGCAAGAGCTGCTGTGGTCAGGGCATGAGTGACTGTGGCTCACTCAGAGTTGTCTGACACCTTCCAAACTTGGCACCCAGGGAAATTCAAGGACAGCCAGGTTAGAAGACCAAATCACCATTGTCACCTTCCAGCTGGATGGTGGGTACTGGTGTGGTGGACACAACTCAGCACCTGCAGGAGCTGCTGGGTCTTCTGCAGCAGTTGTTGGCCTGGCAGGGCAGCCCAGATTGTTTTAAAAAGCACCAAAGTGCCTTATGTTGGGGACTGAACTGGACTCCAGCTTTTTGCACCAGAGATTAATCACACCAGAGCTTGCTGTGATTGGCATCAGCTCGTTCCACCTCAGCTGAGATCAGATCACTGACAGAGACCTGCAGAGCACTTTGGTCTCCAAAACCATTTGTGACCCCCATAACACTCTCAAAAGAGCTGTCCCAGCCTCCCATCACTGCTCCATTTCCCTACATGTGAGTGGTGGAATAATTTAGGGTGGAAAACACCTTTAGAATCACCAGGTCCAACTATAACCCTAAAACCAGCCCTGGCTCCCAGCAATCAGGTGTTTATTTTCTGGATACACCCAAGGAGTTTGGAGGGGACAAGGTTTCTGCAGGCAAGGAATGGGCATAACCCAGGAGGGCTGCACAGGGCTACATCAACTAATAACCTCAACACTGGCTGCATTTCAACAGTGCTTTTTATGTATAATTCTGTGATCCTTTGAGATGAAAGATGCCACAGAACTGTAAATCTGTGCTGTTATTATTATCTGAATTGATGCTTCTTCAATACTTCTGGAAGTGACACATAAATAATAGCGTTATGATCTAATCAATATCTCATATTTACATCTCCCCTTTCATCCAGCAAGATCACAGAGCCCTTTGTAAGCAGCATCTTCACAAGTCCCTCTTAGCCGAGCGTGGCATCACCAAAGGGAGCCTGGTGAGCCAGTGTGTAATTATGCTGGGATGATTTCACCGTGTTTTAAGCAACGTTGAGTTCCCACTGCACCTTAGTAGGTGACGATGGGAGATGATGGAGAGCCCAGCACCTCTTGTGTGCTACAGAAAGAAATTCACAGTCAAGATAAATTTGTCTAAGGCACCAAAACTAACGTGTCTGCACTTGTAAAAGTGGCCCGGGAACATTTAATAATGGTATATAGCCTGGAGCATCAGTGAACCCTCCTTTCAAGTGCAGGTGTGTGCTAAGTTTATAAAACTTTATAGACTTCACATTTCTGTAACCAGAAGTGAGCAGAATGGGCAGCACAGACATGGCCAAGGGGTTGAAGGCAGGTTGCTGTCAAAAACTCTGTGTGAGTGTTTAAGCTATCCCCCCTTCACCACCCCACATGCTTTGCATTTACTCTTGGACAGAGTCTTTGGAGAAAATTAACTTTCCCTTCAGAGAAATGAGAGGCCTCTTGAGCTGGGTCAATTTTCTTCTTCTATATGTGGAAGGAGAGGTTGTTGATGTTGGCCTGTGTTTCATTTTGAAAGAAGCCCTGCATTTCAAATTAATAACATTCTTTTCAGAAGGGTCTGGTCAGTTCCATGGCTGTGCAGATGGATAAACTTGAGGCTCAGGAGTTGAAATGCATCTTCACCTGAATTATCAAAGTCAGGTGACAATGCAAAGAGGCCACCACTGAATTAGGCCACCTTGCCAGCTCTGTAGGGAGCATGGAATGGGTCAGAGGCCAAGGAAAAGCTCTGAAGAGCCCTGTGGATATCAGTTTGGCTCCAACCAGGGTCAGGCATGATTGCATTTTTAATGGATTCTATGCAAAATGTCCATCAGTGACCATTTTTACAGAAAACACCAGAACTCCTGAGCTGGTATTGATGGGCTTTATGTCATTGAGAAAGAAATTCTTTACTGTCAGGGTGGGGAGGCACAGAAACAGATTTCTCAGAGAAGCTGTGGCTGCCCCATCCCTAAAATTTTCCAAGGCCAGGTTGGACAGGACTTGGAGCAACCTGGGCTGGTGGAAGGTGTCCCTGCCCATGGCAGGGTAATCGGAACGAGGTGATCTTTGCAATCCCTTCCAACTCAGAGCATGCTGTGATTCACCATCATGAAGATGCCAGGGAAATTAGTCTCAAATCCAAAGGGCTGTTCCCACAGATACAGCAGTTTCAGCTCTTAGGGGTAGGTGCTATGAGTCACCAGCTCAGGGAAAACTTCCCATCAGCCCTAAGTCATGGGCTGCACCATCTGGGAGTCCCCAACACATAGCTGAGAGCCAAACACTGCATCACCTTTAATTCCCTGGGCACAGCTGTGGGTGCATGGAAGCCACCCACATGAAACCAGATCTCTGTGCCCTCCTGAAAGAGGAAATACTCTCAAAACCCACTTTTTCCCAGTACTGCATCCTAGGTGGTTTGCAGGACGTGGACACCAGCAAGAGGGGCAGCCAGAGGGTACCTGTGCTGCTGTGAAGTGTGTGGTGGGTCTCACTGCCTCTCTCTCAGGTCCTGAGCTGCGTGAACCCCGACAACGTGAACAGCCCCGAGATCCCGGTGAAGATCCTGAACTGTGACACCATCACACAGGTCAAGGAGAAGATCCTCGATGCCATCTTCAAGAACGTGCCCTGCTCCCACCGGCCCAAAGCTGCTGATATGGATTTGGGTACGTGACTGACCCCAGGCAGGGGCAGGGAAGAGGGGAGGGGGAAGGTGGCCAAAATCCATCCAGACACTTTCCTGGGGCAGGTGTCCCCTCTCCAGACCAAGTGTACCCTCTGCAAGGCAGAGCAGCAGCAAGAGGGTTGAGGAGATATTATGTTGATATATATGCTCCTGGCTTCTGAAATTCTTGGCCTTGAGGGCTTATAAAGACCAGCAGCCATCCTGGTTTTCTGCCCACAGAATTTAGCTTGGACAGGGGTGTGGAGAAGGCAAGAGTGGGACTGAGTGGGACTGTTCTTGTTGCCTTGCCAAAGACCCCTGGAAAAAGAGCACTTGGAGCAAGGATGTGGGGGAGGAGTGAGATGTCTGAATTTGGGGTCCACAGGCAGGTGTGATACCACTCCTGGAGGGTGCTGTGAAAAAATGTAGAAAAGTCTGCTCAGGGCATTGCTGGGGTGTCTGGTGTGGGACTGGGGACTGCCCTGTGGCTGCATCTGCCAGAGTTGCTCCTCAGTGACCTTCACTGAGAGGGACTGGAGTGGAAAATGAGGGGGTCTGTAAAACCCAGCAAAGTTGCAGAGGAGCCAAAAGGAGAAGGAATGGACCGAGGCCAAGAAACAATTCACAGCAATAACAGAGACAGCAATGAGAGGTCAGGGATTAAAGTTAAGTGTCTATGTGTGTGTCTGTGTAGGGGAGAGAGGGATTCCTGACAGAAATTGCTCAAGAAAGGCAGTTAGAATAATGAAACAAGCTGCCAAAACCAGCAGCAGTGAAGAACAGATCATATACATCACGAGGAGAGGACCCCCGATGATTCTGGAGCTGCTGTGAATCAGCAGAGGGATGGGGGAAGCAGGGGGGGCAGGGAGGGCACGGTGCCAGGGCGCAGCACATCCAAGGAATAGGGTTTACAGTAGGGTCTCTTGGCCTGTCTGGTGCTGGGTGGTGGCCACAGAGCCCCATGTCTTCAGATCTCAGGCTGGGAGTGAGTGGAAAGCAGTTTGTGCTGCTGTGGGGATGGATGATGCCCCCACAACGAGAGGCAGGAATTCGACCTGCCTGCTGCAAATGCCTGGGATGGATTTGCCTCCGTGGGTTCCACTGGATCTGTGACATCCAGCAGACACAGACGGGGGTGTGTGCAGGGTCCCTGACAATTTTACAACCAGGATTGTTGCAGTTTTAAGAAATATTGACCTGCTCAAGGCTGGGCAGGCAACCAGGTCTAGTGGAAGTTGTCCCTGCTCATGGCAGGAGGCTGGAACTGGTTGATCTCGAATCCAACCCAAACCATTCCATGATTCTGTGACCTGAGTGGTTCTGAGGACCAGAAAATTCCAGAAAGTAGATACGAGCACGTGCACCCCTCAGAGGACAGGCTCGTCCATAGTGACTACAGACTGGCTAATGAGCAGCTCTTTGCGGTAGCATTGATGGTGCAGATGTGGAATAAAAAATCCCAAAACAAAACATAAAGACCCCACACCCTTATCTAGCAGAAGATTTCTTGCACCAACAATGTAGTCACTCCTTCAGCACACCAGCGACTGGGGTGGGAAGGGCAGGGCTGGCACGAGTAGGATGCTCACACCCAGCCACAGCTCCATCCCAGCTTTTTCTGGGCAGCCTTCAGTGAGGTTGAAGGCAGCGTGGGGAGAGCAGAAAGCACTACTGACCATCAGGCATCATCACAAAGCTCTCGAGATCCACCTGCCCCAGGCTGAACACTCAGGACTGTGGAGGGGCTGGACCAGCCCGTGCTCACAGTAGGTTGGAGCAGATCACTGGAACCTAGCCTTGAAATCCATGGCTTTTAAGCAGCACCAACATTTTCTCTTGCCATTACAGTTTCCAGGGCCGAGCCAGGCCAGGTTGCCCACGTGGAAGAAAGCAAACAAGCTCATGAGCTGTTGTGAGGTGTCAAGTGCAGGGGAGCTGCAGGCACAGGGACTTGTGTGTGTGGCAAATGTCATAAGGTTTGGCAGCCACCCAGAAGCTCATGGAGGAGGTTGTCAGCTGGAGGCACTTCATTTGGGCACCCTGAGGTTACATTTTAGTTGCAAACCCCCAAATTGCAGCCCTCTGAGTAAAAAAGACCTCTTTCTACGGTGGTGATTTTTGTTATTATCCTTCTTTTGAAGCCCTCGCCGTAAATGAAATACCTGGGGAAACGCTACGGTGTGAGCATCTCAAAACAGGAATTTGGCTTCGTGCTGAGGCATTTGCTCTTCCCTGTGTTTGGGATGTGCTTTGAAAAGGTCTGCTGAGGTGGTGGGAGCTGCCAGGTTGGCTGTTTCAGGCTCACTGTGGGCTGGTGTCAGACAAGTTCTCGCTGCCTCACCAGCCGTGCAGGATTAAGGTGTGGAGTTCATTTAAACTGGAAATGTTTAAACTGGGTCTAACTCCAGGATATACAGAGTAAGGCTGACAACTTCCATGTGTCTCTCCTGAAGACAAACTGAGAGCTGGGGCAGTTCAACCTGGAGAAGAGAAGAGCTCAGGGAGACCTCAGAGCCCCTTCCAGTGCTTAAAGAGACTCCAAGAGGACTGGAGAGAGACCTTATACAAGGGCCTGGAATGACAGGACAAGGAGAAATGGTTTTAAACTAAGAGGGGAAGTTTAGATTAGATGTTAGGAGGAAGTTTTTTACACAGAGGGTGGGCAGGCCCTGGCACAGGTTGCCCGGAGAAGCTGTGGCTGCCCCATCCCTGGGAGTGTCCAAGGCCAGGCTGGACAGGGCTTGGAGCAACCTGGGCTAGTGAAAGATGTCCCTGCCCATGGTAGGGGGTGGCACTGGATAATCTTTAAGGTCCCCTCCCACCCAAACCACTCTGTGGTTCTGTGGTTCATTCCAAACAGGATGAAGTTATTCCCAGGCATCTTTCATCTGTGTGTTCTGAAATGAATTCTTACTCCCAACCGTGGTGGTCCTTCCTCCATCCCAGAAACAGAACTGAGTTTCTCCTCTGTTTCTAGAGCTCATCACTCAAGCATTTTCCCACTCTTCTTTCCTACCCACCTGGCTGTCCTGGTGCCTGCAGCACACAGACAGAGGGTTTACTCTCCTCTTTCCTGTGCCAAACTGCCTCCCACCTGGAAAAGGAGATGAAGAGCAGCCTCCCAGCTCTTCAGACTAATTTGTGAGGAGCACGAGTGATCATGGGACAGGCATCAGGTCTGGGTGAGCCACAGGTGTTTGTTCTGCTGCCCACAGGGTAGAGGGACTGAGGATGAGTAACTCAAATGAACACTTGGAGTGAGCTGGCAGGTCTTCAACCCACATGGGAATTTCAATTGCTTCTGAAAAATGTTCCCTCTGCTGCTCTTTCCTCCCTTATTCCATGGGCATTTTCAGGGTGACCCAGGTCAGAGAGAAGGCTTGAGGGAGGTGTAACATTTTCTGTAGGATTTGAGGAGCAGGATGACATCTCCCCATCTTCCATCTCCCCATGGTGTCATTCCCTAGCCAGGCACTGCTGCAGCTCGGAGAAGCACCTCTTTGTCAAAGGCCTCTGGAATTTCCTTTTCCCCCAGTCAAGTTGAACAGAAAGATTGTTTCTTGAAAAAAAAAAAGAAAAAGAAAAAGAAAAAGAAGTAATTCCTGTGTGCAATAAAAAGATACACTATCTGCTGAATGAAATATAAAGGCTTCACAGCAGCTGTCTCCTGAGTTTGCATTTACTGCTGCTCCTGATTGGAAGGCTTGATAAAGATAATGGGATTTTTACCTCCCTCCCCCTCTCTGGAAGGTGGAAGTGTAACAAATTGGATTGGAGTGTGTCTCTCCTTTGTGGCAGCTCGCAGAGGGATGAGAGAGGGGACAGGAGCTGCCAGCGAGGACAGGGCTGCCAGTGCTCACTTAGTGCCTGAAGAGGGATGGCAGGGGGACCTTTCCCCTTCCCAGTCCCTCTACATTTCCTTGCAGGTTGTTGTGTGGCCACCTGGGCTGGCACTCGTGGAGATTGGGAAGAGCTGAGGGTCCTTTCCCTGTCATTGCTCAGGTGCCTGTTGAAGTGATTTGTATTTGGTCAGGGCAAAATTGAAGCCAACGCTCTGAACGTGCCCTGCAGGGTGTTTTCCTCCTTTTCTTGGGCAGTCAGATTGGCCCTTTCTCTTCCTCACATGGTCCTTCTCTGGAGTAAAGCCAAAGGGAAGGGCTTGGGAATCCCCTGGGTCTCTGCGGGAGCACAAAAAGCTCGAGGGGGCACCTCATGATGTCCTCAACTCCTCTGGAGCAGAGGGAAATGTGCTCTGAGGACCTTGTCCAGTCCTTGAACACAAATAAAGCACAGAAGGAGGAAATCTGTGCCCACCCTTCTGTCAGAACCCAACACCAGGAATCTGTGAGTCCCTCACAAAACACGAGTGTCTCTCCTCAAAGATGAGTCAGGAGAGAGAAGGACCGCAGGAACATGCGGAGCCCTGAAGGAGAGAGGTCAGAGAGACACCATCCCCAAGGGAGGGCACAGATCAGACACTCTGTGACAGCAGAATTGGCTTTGGCACCCAGTGGGCCACTTTCTAAAAGCACCATTTCCCAGCCCAGCCTGAACTTCAGCATTCTGTGCTCTTCCAAGCAAAGTCTGTGACCAAATAGCTTCCAGGAGCACTGTCCAGGTGGGAATGAACAGAGAGCATGACCCTCAGACATCACAAGGATAACGTGGGTGAGGATCTAAGGAGCTGGAGCAGATCAAGGGCAGTTCAGGATCAGTGCTCAGCCAACACCACCTTTGCTTGCTCTCTGAGTATCTCCAGCCAAAGTAACACCCAGCAATAAACACAGTTGCTGACCCTTTCGTGCTAATTTAAATGAATAATAAAGGCAAGTGCAGCTTTCCCATTGCATTTTAATTATGTGATAAGAAAACTGCTGAAACCAAAAGAAATTTGCAGTGGTCCTTGCATTTTTGTATTAGGAAAAACAAGCGAGGGTGGCAGGTGGTGGCTCCATATGCAAGAGTTCATTTTAATTAACTCCTGCACATGAATGGACTTTCTGCTTTGGCTCTGGCCAAACTGTGTTTTGTTGGGTCACTGTGACTGAGACGTGACAACCAGGAAGAGAGATTTGAGTGGTCCAGGTTGTGATTAAAGCCACAGCCTTTCCTGGTGTCACCAGGTGACAGGACGTTTCTCTCCTTTTGGCCTTGTGTATGTTTTTCTTGCTTTAGTCAAGTCTGTGAGTGCTCTGTGGGGGAAGCTGTGGCAATCCTCCACAATGACTCCTTGGACACTTAGAAGTCTTTTCCAGCCTTGATGACTCTGTGATCCTGTGGAGCATTCTCCAAGATTTGAACAAAAAATGGTACCCTGGGAAGTGACAGTAGAGGATTCATCATTTCATGGGAGAGGCTGGAGAACTGGATGTGGTCAGAAAAAGGTGCCCTTCTGTCCACAGGCCTGTCCTGAAGCTTGGTAGAGATTAAATCCTCCACAGAGCAGGGGTTGGATCTGTCCTTGACTCTTCTCCTCAGTGTCCGTGTTCTCCTCACAGAGTGGCGACAGGCAAGCGGGGCAAGGATGATCCTGCAGGATGAGGACATCACAACCAAGATAGAGAATGACTGGAAGAGGCTCAACACACTGGCACACTATCAGGTAACTGTGGGAAAGGGTGAGGGGGAAGTTAGATCAGCCAATAAAATGGAAGGAAGAAGGATAAATTATTACTCTCTTGCCCAGGGAGGAGGTGGAATCAGCACCTCTGGAAGGATTCAAAATAAGATGTGACACTGGGGAACATGGTTTAGTGGTGGCCTTGACAGTGTTGGGTTAACAGTTGGACTTGATGATCTTAAAGGTCTTTTCCAACCTTAATGATTCTGTGATTCCATGATTTTAGGACTGTAAGATGCAGAGGTAAAGAATGGTTGAGTGGGCAACAAATGGGCAGACCCCCCATATTGAGTATATCCACCCTCTTCCAGTGTCCTTGTCATAATGACCTTGCACAACATTAGAAAGGGAATTTAAAAGCTTCTGTTACTCCAAGAAGGGGCATCCCTGGTGAGTGAAGGGTGTGAAGAAGCGATGTGGTCATGAAGACAGCGTGAATTAACATTTCTCATGTAGACAGACAAAACCAATGCCTTCCATCCCCCCTTTTCCAATGCATTGGTGGCCTTCTAATCCTGGCAGAGTTCAGAAGGATGGAAGGAAGGAACAGGGAAAGAGGGAGGCTTAGTGTCTGGAAGAAGGTGGGGGGGAAGGCAGCATGAGTGGAGACCATGGTGCAGTGGGGTTGTCACTGACCTAGGAACACGTGGTTTTGAATCCCTGTCCTGGTCTATGTGACCTGCTTTGAGACAGGGCTTCTCTTCCTCTCTACATGACCTTGATACCCACAATAGAGGGCTAAGGATGTCTGAAAGCATCTTAATAAAAAAATGGAGTTTTAGTCAAAAGCTTCTCCCTTGGAAAAAAAACCAAACAAACAAACAAACAAACAAACAAAAAAACCAAAAACAAAAAAAGCAAAAAAGCACCTCATTAAGTTTAATCTAATGCTGACAGTTTTGTCCTTTCCTCAATCACACTTCAGCAATCTGTGTTTCATAACAAGATTATTTCCTCTTTTCATTTAAGAGCCAACCTGAGGAGGCAGCAAGCAATAATTTGAAAAGGAAACAAAACTTTTCCCTTCAGATTGACTCAAGCATTGCTGACTGACATTTTATATTCTTTTTCCAGAGAGGGCGGGAACACTTTCTATTTTATTTCATCAACAAACCAGGCATAATTTTCTTTCCTTTCTATGCTTTTTCCACTCTGTTTTTTTTTGTTTTTTTTTTGGCTTCAGGCAACGAGCTCCAGGCTGTGGGATGAGCTGTGGCAGAACAAGCCCTCAGCTGCCAGGTCCATGGTTTTCTGGCTGTCCCGAGGGCACACACGGGACACGCTGGGACAGACCCCGATATTCCTTTTGCCTCAGTTTCCCCGTCTGTAGGGTGGGGCTAAAACTACAAAGGGCCAATAATTGCCTTCCCTGATAGCTGAGGGGCTATTTAATTAGCCTCTGCAGTGCTTTGAAGATGGAAATCTCCACGCAAGTGCTAATTAATATTATTACACAGACAAGAGTTGGACGTTGTTAGCGGGGGGGGCTTTTCGCCCGGCTCCTTTTTGTGATGTCTTATTTATCACAGATGCTCCTGATGTGGCTCTTTTAGCTTTCCTGATGTGGGGGCCACGTGCCCTGCTGTAGGAATGGGAGGTCTGGACTGTTTCAGAAAGCTCTGTGGTCTGTTGTAGCACTGTCCCATGGCACCCTGGCTCTCAGGCACCCCAAAGCTGCTGCTTTTCCCCATCTGAGACCCTCTGACACAGCAAAGACAAAAGTTGTGGGAGTCGCTTCAGTCCAGCAGTGGATTTTCCCCCTGAAAGGGTGAGACAGCTCATGGAGAGGCTGAGAGGGTCAAAGTGGGAAATCCAGACATCCACTTCTGCACTAGGTACCCAGAGACCCCCTGCAATCAAGGTGGAAGGAGTAGAGCAGTTCACACCAGTTTCGTCACCCTTGTGAGACAGCAAAGCTTGTTTGAAATGGCTCAGATGGTTTTCTTCTTCTCACGCTCCTGTTCTGCCTAAGAGCTTCCTTGACAAGAACCTATTGTCAGATTTCCTGAGGTTAATGCAAAAAAACCACCCCTGGAAGTGTTTGAAAGGCCTCTGGATGTGGCCCCTGGGGACGTGGTTTGTTGGTGAACACGGCACTGCTGGGTTAATGGTAGCACTCGGTGACCTTAGAAGACTTTTCCAACCTAAACGATTCTATGACACAGACTGTCATCACTTTGAATCAGGAGCTGAATGGAGCAGAATCTGTCATCAGTTGTCCCAGTGCCCAAGTGTAGGATTCCAGTTGTGTAACAGCAGATTTTCTCCATTTTTCATTAAAAGACCACTAAAAGCATTTGAAGCTTTGAGCCAAAACTGCTGTCCTGCCTACACTGGCACTGGTTTACAGCTCAGTTTCTGCTGCTTGGATTTCTGCTGCCCTTGGCATGGTCCTCAGGCAGTTTTCAGAAGCTTGTTGACCAAGTCCCTTTTCCTCTACAGGTGCCAGATGGATCTGTGGTAGCTTTAGTCTCCAAGCAAGTCACTGCCTACAATGCAGTCAACAACTCCACGGTCTCCAGGACGTCAGCCAGCAAGTATGGTAAGGATTTGTGTGCTCATATGGGTTGGGAGGGCAGTGGGACAGAGATCCCAAGCACTGTGGTGGTCACAAGACACTGAGCACCAGCAGAGAGGCTTGATGGGCAGGTGATTTGCTGATGGGATTGCCTGAGGGGTGGCAGGAGGAGAGGCGTCTGGTTCAAGCTGTTGATCGAAGTGGTTGGATCGCTCTTGGGAAGCTCCCCTCCCTCATTAGTGAAAGGAGGAACCTATTTAATGAGCTGCCTACATCTTTAGTTCACTGAATGTTCCTCACAGAGTCTTGTGTCAGTGTATGTCAAGGCAGTGGATTGTTCTTCCCACTTTACCCATGAGACAGCTGAGGATGAGACAGCTGTGAAAGAGAGACCAGGTGGAAAGTCTTCTGTAGAGCCAATATGGACCTCTTGAGTCTCACTCACAACACCTTTCTCCCCTGACCTAGAACTGCAGCCCAGGATGTGTCTCACTAAGGTGAGGCTGGACGGCAAAGCAAAACATCTCTGATGTGCAACCAGAGCATTGCAAAACCCCCTTCCAACCTGGATACTGCTGAAAGATCACATTATTTTTAATTTATGAAAGCATCTCCAGTCCTTCTTAGTCCCTCTGTTTTGAGGGAAAGCACAGTTGCTCAATGTCCAGAGAAGCCCCTTTCCACTTTCTCCAAGGACATAAGCAATCCACCAGGCCTTATTAATATTCATCCTCTTTTCCATGTTGTTGCAATTACTGAAAGACACAGTGACCTTTGAAAAGGAAGACTTGAGGGGGGTTAATTTCTGTTGGATTTCTTTAATTCTTTTGCCATTTGATTTTTCAGGGGGAGGGAGTGGGGAAGAAGGCAGGGGGAGGAGAAGATGTGGTGGGTCAGAAGTGATTGTTAATTGCAATTAAGAAAACAGCATCCAGAGAGAAAAAGGATATTCCACCGGATAATTAATATGTAGAGATTGGTAATGCATTAATGAGGCTGATTCAGATCTTGCTGCAGAAAGGTGCAACACTTCTATTAATTATGATTGGAAAAGCCTGGATGTGCAGCATTGCTGGAAGGTCAGGGAGAGGGGAATGCCTTGTGCCATCGCTCAGAGGCAAAGGGAGGTAAAAGCTGGAGACCAGAAGCATTCTTGGAGAGGAAATCTGGGTGGGTCAACAGGGGGTTCTGGTTTGTTTCTGTGCAAAGGAGATTTTGGAGCAGGGAGTAGAGGGGGTGGCTGGGCAGGAATTATTTGGTTGCTTTGGTGCCAAAGGAGGGAGGGAAGGCAGCTCCTTCTGAACCTGGGGGTGAGGAGCTACACGGGTGGTCACATTGGATACATCAGTATTTCTATGCCAAACAGCATGGCCGGGTATGGCTAAACACCCCTATGGGTGAAACCAGTTACTTAGCCATGCTGGTCACCATGAGTAACTGGTATTGTCCCCTGAACCTGGGCAGTGTCTGACACTGACAGTGCCAGTTATCCAAGGCCAGAGATTTTATCAGGAAGCAAGATAAGAGGTAAAGAGTGTGGAGAACTGGAAATCAGTGCTTGAACCTCATTTCATTGATTATTTGACATCACATGTGGCTTGGCTCACTTCTCTTGGCTTTGCTGCCCACGTCACTCAGATCATGCTCTGAAAGACTTCCCTTTGGTGGCATACCATCAGCATATTTCTTGAAAACCCCAAGGCAAAGGCTCCTGAGGCTGAACCAGGTGATTTTCTCTCTGCAGAAAACATGATCCGCTACACGGGCAGCCCTGACAGCCTCCGGTCCCGCACGCCCATGATCACCCCGGACCTGGAGAGCGGCGTCAAGATGTGGCACCTGGTGAAGAACCACGAGCATGGGGACCAAAAAGAGGGTGACAGGGGCAGCAAGATGGTTTCTGAGATCTACCTGACCAGACTACTTGCCACCAAGGTATGCGGCGGGGAAGAGGGTGAGAAATGTTCGGTTTAGGGCTGTGGTGGAAGTTTTTAGCCAACAAGGAATGAGAGGCCATTCCAAGGGTGGATAAAGAGCAGAGGGAAAAGAGAGCAAAAGGGCTGCTCCAACCCTATAGGGAAGGAGTTTGAACTCAGGAAACAGTGTCAAAAAAAAGGGACATTGGAAAAGCAACAAGGAGTAAAGAATCCAGGGTGGTGGGAGTGGTGGAGAGTCAGCACAGGGGGAGGTGCTGGGGAGGGCAATTATACTGGTTTGTAGTTTATTACCAAAATTGAGCAAATGAAGGGCCACGTAGTTAAGATCAGGTGTGTCAGGCCTCACATCCTGTAACAGATTCCTATGCCACAAACCCCTGAGCTTTAGAGTACAAATCCTTCTTCTCCACCTCCCCTCTGGGCCTATAAAGGCTTTTGTGCTGCTGCCTTGGCAGGGGGTGAAGTTGACTGTGATGTAGCCCATGGATGGCCAACTCCAAGGAGAGCAGATCCCCACCGAGACATGGAAAGATCAGGGTCTCCAAACAGAAAATACAGATTAAGTCACGTGGAAGCAGAGCAGGGACATCCTGAATGGACCCCCCCCAGGCACATCCAGAGTTTTGTCTACTATTTTTAATCAGGGTGTGAATAGGCACAAACACCATCTGAGTTTGCCCATCAGACACACCCCCAGCCCTTGTTTAAGTCCTCTTACCTGCACGTTTATTCCTCAACTCATTTTGTCTTACTCTCCCTGCAGCCTCACTCAGGCTGTCTGGATTAGAGGGGGCTTTGGAGATGAAGTGGTTTTGTCTTTAGCCCCTCGTCCATGCCCCATTCCCTGGCATCAAGATGCTTTTTTGGATCACACAACCTAAAAAGCAAAGGATGCTCCCCGGGGCTCCTGCACCAACTCTGGCCCCTGCTGGTGTAAACCAGCAAGGATTGGACTGGTGCTGGTTTACACTGTCTCAGGATATGTCCCCTACCCCACCACTCAACTGCTTTAGCTTTCTGTTCCAGGTCACAAATTCAATGCTTGGGTTGTTTGGGGTTTTTTTTGTTGGTGGTTTTAGTGTGTTTTCTTTTTTGGTGGAGATGGCAGGAAAACAGCTGCAAGACTTGCACAGAAACAGAAGAAGTAGGAGGGCTGGGGGTTTATTGTTTCCCCTCTTGGGCTGAACGGTTTTCTTTTCTCATCATGACCATTTGAAGGAGGGGGGGAAGTGGACAGAGAGCAATCACTGGTAATGCAATCCCTGGGAACACTTAGTTAAACTGACACTGATTTTTGTTCTGCTAAATCCCTGACCTCGGAGCCCTGGAGTCTCTCGCCTGAAAGCCTCTGAGGTTTTCTTTGTGCTTGTGTGGGTGAGCATGTAGGGAACTAATTCTCTCCAGAAACTGAACCTGAGGGCAGCTCTTCCATGTCAGCCCAACAAGATCTCGCCTCTGGGGCCCTCTGTGAGTCAGGCATGTGCTGCAGGGCTTTACTCACCCCATAGGAGTTCACACAAGAAAAGGGTGCCTCTGTTGCTTTCCCAAAGAATAAATCAAGACACCAGCTCTCTAATTAAGTGTTTGTTAGCTCTGTGTAAACCTGGGCCACTCTGGTGGAACCTGCTGCCTCTTTTCTAGGAAGGAGGAATTTCTTTCATGGCTCTGCAGAGAAAGAGGAGAGTTCTATTTTTCAGAAAAGGGAATTTTGCATATCTGGAAATGTTTGCTGAAGAGTGAATTATTTTTTGGTTATTTTCACAGCTGTGTGGTTTGTTCATATATAAATACCTATGAAGCTTTGGTGATAGATAAAATGGGCCTTGCCTGGTTCCCCCAAAAAACCCAGCCTAAAGCTACACTGCTGCCCCCCTGTCCAACCCTCTGATATTCCACCTCCTCTCCTTCTTGATAGAGGTCGATTATCCCTACCAGCTTGTCCAGGGTAGTTTTCCAAGCCCAGGGTCTGGGATTCGCCTCCCAGAGGAGCAGAAGGAGACCTCTGCAGTGGACATGACTGCAGAGCAGTGCATGACACATCCATGCATTGCTTTTAGGATTTGTCTGAGTCTCATGCCAATGGATAGTGAAAAATGAGGAGGCCTCTTGAGAATTAAGATGAAGGTTGTGTTATTTATTGAACTAGTCACACATTTAAACCAACTGCCTCTCTCCAGGTACTCTTGTCCTATTTGTCTCAATGACACCTTCTGCTGTGCTCTACAGCCATCTGACTTCTATTCCCAGCTTAAAAAATGGTCCTGGGTGGAAAGCCAGCATAGAAAATGGCTGGGTTTTGTCTCCTGAGTGCAGTTTGCTCACACTGGACAGGATGTAGAGGAGAGGAATCTCAGTGGGAACAAACCAGGGATTCTCCATCACCATAGACCTGAGATGGGGCAAAGTGTCCCACCTCAGCTCAGCTGTCTTCCTGGCAGGGAGGGCTCAGAGCAAAGAGGACAGGGAGCATCTGGACCTGCTCCATCTGGCTGATGACCAGGTGTAGTGGTTGTTGTGATGATGCACTTGCCTTCTTACAGGCACTTGGATTGAAATTCCCAAATCATGTCCCCTTTAACTGATACTGGATGGCTCCCACTTCTCAGGGTCCTGATCCACAGAGTGTGCTCTGTTTCCAGTAGGGCACCAAAACTCAACATCCTCTTCCCACTTGTTATCTCATGTTCTGCCCTTCTTTCTCCTCACAGGGCACCCTCCAGAAGTTCGTAGATGACCTCTTTGAGACCATCTTCAGCACTGCCCACCGTGGCAGTGCCCTCCCCCTGGCTATCAAATACATGTTTGATTTCCTGGATGAGCAGGCTGACAAACACAACATCCATGACCCCCACGTCAGGCACACCTGGAAGAGCAACTGGTGAGTGAGACCCTCCCCAGTGTGGCCCAGCACCAGGGACTGGACTGGAAGGAGAATAAAGGAACATGTGGTTTGGGATGTGGCTACTGGGACAGCTGAGGAGTCTGGTGTGGGAATCAGAGCACCATGTCTTCCCAAGTTGATGAAGTCAGAATATTCCAGAATCTAAAGGATTCTCTCAAGGATGGAGCACTTTGGCTAAACAGATCCCAGTTTACATGGGAATGGCAGCGTTTTTGAGGAATTTCAGGTGGAAACAAGATGTTTAACTGCTGCAGTGCCCAGGAGCATAAGAACTTCTAAGGAGGTATGGGAGGGGATTCAGCACCGCTGTCTTCATCCAGACAGGGCTTGAATTCCCACTCTAGTTTGAATTCCCACTATGTTTGAATTCCCACTATAGCCAGAATGGGATTTAAATGGGATTTAAGCTCCATTAGTTTGCTCACACATAGGTGTGTGGTGCCAGCTGGGATATTTTAAATTCTCCCAGACATGCACAGGGGAAGTGCAGCACCCACAGGAGACTTGTGCCATCCTGGTTGGCAGCTGGAGGCCAGGAGAGCACCTCAAGCATTTAAAGGGGCTGGAGATGGATATGAATCTCCTTTGGAGTGGGTGGCAGAGTGTGGCATCAGTGGCAAGGTGTGGCATCAGTGGCAGAGTGTGGCATCAGTGGGAGAGTGTGGCATCAGTGGCAAGGTGTGGCATCAGTGGCAAGGTGTGACATCAGTGGGAGAGTGTGGCATCAGTGGGAGAGTGTGACATCAGTGGGAGAGTGTGACATCAGTGGCAAGGTGTGACATCAGTGGGAGAGTGTGACATCAGTGGCAGAGTGTGGCATCAGTGGCAAAGTGTAACATCTTTTAGGCAAGGTGTGACATCAGTGGCAGAGTGTGACATCAGCCCCTGCTGCAGCTGCCAGGCAGCAGCCTCTCCCTGTACATGCGTTAGGTCAGCGGGGAAGAATCCAGACTCGGTTCCTCTCCGCTGAGTCTCCCTGTTGGGAAGACTTCCCTGGGGAATCTCTGCCTCCCCTCCTCCTGTGCAAACACAGGGAACTCAGGAGGGAGCAGCAGAGGGGAGCCGTGGGGCTCCCAGCTCCTGCTTTTTTCCCTTTCTCCAACCACGCAGACGGCAGATCGTCAGATCGTCGCAGCGCCGCCACATAAAAAAAAGAAACCCCGTGCACCGAAGAGGCTTTCAACTAATGAAACATTAGCATATTATTAACATTATCTGCGGCGCTAATCTCGCGCTGATTGCAGCCACTCAGACTAAATGAGCAGGAGGTTTATTTAAGGGGGGAGGGCAGAGTGTGTGTGTGCGGAGGGAAGGGGGCAGTATGAGGAAATCTGTTCCATCAGATTAAATGAACTCCAAGGCACATCCCGGGCTTCATTATTGCCGGCGAGGGACATCATCCCCAGCCCCTTCCTGCGCCAGTACACGCCCAGGCACACACACGTGGACTCTGCTCATCCTCAGCCTGGCTGTGTCTGTCACCCAAACACCGGTGGGACTTTTGCAGGGTTCACCCACCCACCTCCATCTCCAACTGATGGCTCTCCATCCCCAGCCGAAGGTGTTTTTCCCCACAGCTCCATCATGTCTCATTGCCATTCTTTACTCGGAGGGTAGGGAGGTCCTGGCACGGGTTGTCCAGAGAAGCTGTGGCTGCCCCATCCCTGGAAGTGTCCAAGGCCAGGTTGGACAGGCTAGGAGGAACCTGGGCTAGTGGGAGGTGTCCCTGCCCATGGCAGGGGGTTGGAATGACGTGATCTTTAAGGTCGCCTCCCACCCAAACCAATCTATGATTCTGTAATTTTCAGCATCTCCCACCTCTCCTGAACTTGGCTGACAGGGGATTTTCTTACATTTGTTCTGTGATTTTGTTGGCTCAGGAGAACACGAAATGGTTTAGGAAAACGTGGTGTCATCCCTCTGTCAGGACATGTTAAAGTGCCTGCTGGTACCCAAAATGTATCACACTTGGAGATGAATTTTTCACAGTGCTGCGAACACATGGGGGTAATGAGGAAAGGGAAGGAACTGGGGAATTTTGCCTGAATATCAGGAGAATTTGTTAAGCTAAATAACATCTTCCTCTTGGGAAGGTGCAGAGAGTGAAGGTGGATTTAACAGCCTGCCTGACAGAGAGACAAGAGCTTGGCTCTGTGATCAGTGGCACATCTCAGCTCCTAGGCCATGATCACTTGAATGCATCTGCCCTGACAAAAAGGCTTGAGGCAAAGGCTGCAGGTGGATACCTCAGGGCATCTCATATAAATGAACTGCTCTTCTGAGAAAAAGTGGGAGGGGAGAAAGGGCTTTGGATTGCAATTGGAATAACATTTCCTTGGTTAGGGCAGATACATTTTCATTTCAAAGGCTGCAATACTTGTTTCCCAGTTCCTTTTTTCTTTTTTTTTTTTTTCCTTGAGGCAACAGGGCTTTCCCTGTCATGTAGCAACTGCTTCATGCCCACTGTGCTGGGATCATTTGCAGTCCTGGGTCTGAGCAGTGGGTCGTGACAGTACATGTTGTCCACAGCACACAGGGCATGCCATGAACATTCCCAGTCTCACCCTGGGAGCTCTACCTACCTCTCTTCCCATGAAGGCTAAAAGCCAAATCCCTCAATGGCAAATGTTTAGAATCAAAGAATGGTTTGGGTTGGAAGGGACCTGAGAGACCACCCAGTTCCATGTGCCATGGACTGGGACATCTTCCACTAGACCAGGTTACTCCAAGCCCTGTCCAACCTTGCTTTGAACACTTCCAGGGATGTGGCAACCTGTTCCTGTGCCTTACCGTAAGTTTTGTGAATGCAATGCCTGTATTTGTCTGTTGAAGATGCCAATAGGGGCAAAATCACATGGGAACTTAGTGTGTAGAAGTTTGGAGTCACTGTCACCACCTCACTTATACCCCCATTAATTTATGTGGAACTTCAGTAAGATTGTATTGACTGTAAGACTGACAAAATCTGCCTTGTAAGGACAACAGGGACCAAAGCCACTCCTGAGGTGACTCCACTGCTGTCCTTAGACTCCTGGAGGGGAGAAATTCATTGTATATCAAGCTCACCCTAAAATCCTCACCTCCACACTCTGACTTTTGATTTCCATCCATCATTTACCACCATAAGCCCACCCAGCAAAGCCCAGAGCTGTGCACTGACCGTCCCACCCCTCCTCTCCTCCTGCAGCCTCCCCTTACGCTTCTGGGTCAACATGATCAAGAACCCACAGTTCGTCTTCGACATCCACAAAAACAGCATCACGGACGCCTGTCTCTCTGTGGTGGCTCAGACCTTCATGGACTCCTGTTCCACCTCAGAGCACCGGCTGGGCAAAGACTCCCCCTCCAACAAGCTCCTCTACGCCAAGGACATCCCCAGCTACAAGAACTGGGTGGAAAGGTGAGTTTTAGCCCTAGGAACAGGAGTGGCACAAGCAAGTGGCTCAGCGAGGCTCTGCTTCACGGTACCAAGGAGGTACCACCACTATCGCTGTTGGTGGATGCCTCTGGCATTTTTTGCTTTGGTTTTTGCGAAGCAGAAGTCTCCATGGTAGCCTTTTGTTGCCACCTGCCTTGCGGCAGAGATGGAAAGTTAATTAGAGGTGTGAAAGAAGGTGTTTGCCATCACTGTTTCTCTTGAGGAGAAACTGTTGCAAAGTGGAGAGAGAAGGAAAGAAGGGGAGGTGATGTGTTTGAGCCCTGTGAAGTACACGGGCTTTAAGTCTCTCCACGCAGCCCAGAAATGGTTTGCTGTGCTCAGCATCTTTGTGATGGTCCCCACGCTGCCTAGATCCCAAGGCACATACAATTATCTCCCAGGAGCTTTCCTTGGAAGCTCTTCTCTGCTCTGAATGAGATGCCAGAACACTGACAGGCTGGTGGCTGAAGCTCTGCAGGTGTTTTCTGAAAGGTCAGAGGTCTTCCCAAGCATTTTATCCAGATCTGCAGGACCTGTGGCTCTGCTGTTTCATCTGCTGTGCTAAAAGTCAGTGTCGGGCAAAGCTGCTCCCCAGGGAATACAACCAAAACAACCATTTCTGTGGATTTTGCCCCAGGACAAAATCCTGGACATCCTGCACTCCCTTCTGCTGGAGGAAGCCTTGCAGAAATCAATGTGTGCTCTCTTTGCCAAGGCTTGCCTGGTGTTATTGACAGATTTGGGAACTGCACAGATGGAGGATGGTTGCTACTCTGGAAACATAAAGGCAGGTTTCTCTTACAGATCATTCCTGCACATCCAGTTCTCAGCAATGATTTCTCTGGGTGACTTCATGGGCATGACCCAAAACTGATACCACGTCATGCAGGTGGTA
The DNA here is from genome assembly GCA_013399695.1 of Formicarius rufipectus. NCBI lineage: Eukaryota > Metazoa > Chordata > Aves > Passeriformes > Formicariidae > Formicarius > Formicarius rufipectus. The sequence goes on from VXAU01000283.1 coordinate 517,289, forward strand.
CGAGATCTCTGATGCTGTAGGCAACTCACCCTGTGCCATAAATCCCTGCATTTCCTTTGGTGGGAATGGTTTTCCCTTATTTTCTGAGAGTGTGGATGATCAAAGAGCTCTGTCCCCCGGTTGGCACAAGGCAGCATTTTTCACACAGTTCTCCCACTGGGCTGTGATTTGCCTGGACAATTATTTTTAGATGTGGTTAAACACTTCAGCAAATGTCGTTTCTAGGCAACCTGTAAGGCTCTTACAATCTACCTTGCTTAATTATGACCTACTTCTGGTGCCGTGTCCAAGTTCCTTAGTATGGATGGAGGCTGATTGCTGGATTGACCTGGATAACAGGAGGGAAGTGTTTGAGATTCCTTTAGAAATCAGCGTTGCACCAACAGTGACCCGAAGATGTCACGCTCCAGTGATGCTTTCACAGCATTCTTCGGGGGTGGTCGTTTCCTGTGGACAAAGACTTTGTTTCACAGATGAACCTGCTTGATTTTTATCTTTGGAGATGGTGCATTTGAGTGACAGACAGTGGAGAAAGGGATATTTCTTTATGCAACCCCTTTTTCCCCCCTCCCCCCCCACTGGATAAACAAAAGGCTGCAGTTTCTATTTTGTTTGTCTGATATTGATTTCACTTTACAACTTTTTGGAGCTAAATCCTGGTGCCCTGGTGATCTTCAGCGATAGGTGCTGCATTTCCTTGGAAGTTTTCCCAAACAACTGGGTTTGCAAACGAGGTACATAACACCTCCTGCTGCTCGTAAGCAGCTCTGGATTCCTGTCCCCAGCATGTGCTGGGTTGTTATCTGCACTCATGTCTGACAACTTGAACTGAAGCCCAAAGGGAGGCTGTGGGGTCTGGAATATGGTTAGAGCTTCTTCCCTGCTTGTGTTTTTGTGTGTCTGTTCCACTGACTCAAGGCAGTGGCACCTGGATGCTGTGGGAGATGAAAGAAAAATGCATCTCAGGGATGAATAAAATATCATTTCAGCTCTACCCTGGGCTAATTAATTCCTCTTCTCCATTCTGCAATTGTGCTTTGAGGGAGTTATCCCACATCCAAAGGCATCTAGTATTGGTTGGAGCTATTTCTGTAGTCAGCATCAGCTGGAGATGGCATCCTTCAAGACCACTAGGCTTCTTCAAAGGGTGAACCAGGAGATAAAAAGATTTTTCAGTCGGGGAAGTTTAAGAAGTGGTTGAGTAAATCAGAAGAACCTGAAATCAAATGAACTTCTTTGATGAAGAGGAAACTCTAAGAGGGTAATTAGGTGGTGGTAGATTGTAGCCAGCCCGAATATGCACTTTGGAGTAAAGAGACACTCCTGGCTTCTAAGGAGCTGCTGGAATGGAGCTGAGCTGGGTCACTCCGAGCCATCCCTTGGAAAAACTGGTGTCTTGGTGTGAGATGTGCCTTTAGGACCCAAAAAACTCAGAGCAGGGAATGACATGAGGCAGGCATGGGTGAAAGCACCTTGCTCCAGTCCTTCACACATTGGTTTTCCACCTCTTTAGACTCTGAATGTGTGTTGAGAAGGGCAGAGTTACAAATTCTGGTCTGACCAGTGGTCTATTTCCACACAGGAGTCAACTGGAAATCTGATTCCAAAAGACTTCAGTAGCAAGAGTATCAGGAATCTTCAGTGGTTTGATTTGTTTGTTTGGCTCATGTTTTAGGGGAGGTGGGAAGGATTTTCTTGTGTTTTCAGGCGCTTGTTTGTGATGATTCAAGTGTTGGGTTCAGAATTAGGACGCATGGCAACCACTACTCCAAAAATTTTAAGATTTACCAATTTTTGCAATTCCACGTCGGCTTCATGGAAAACTCTATCAAAAAAGATCTTCCATGACATTTTGAGAGACTGGTTGTTTTAGTGCCCATTTCTATAACTATCCAAGACAATGGATTTGCCAACAACAGCAACCAAGATTATTATGCCTCATTTAAGTCTGGTTGAAGCTGTCCCTGCTCAGTGCAGGGGGACCTTCAAAGGTCCCTCCCCACAGAACGTTCCGTGATTCTATGATAGTCCTTTATAACACTATTGGAAGCAGAGGTGGACTCTGCCTGCTGAAGCAATCCTGCTGAGAAATCCTGGCTTTTGGGGCAAAACATGTTCACTCTTCAAATTCTACACCCAGAGATGGGATCACCTCAGGTTAGGAAGTGTCAGGGTGCAGCCACATCTTGGGTTTCCTGCTGCAGGAGCTGAGGCCTGGTGAGGCAGGAGAATTAACCCAGGAAATGGGGACAGGCTATCTGGCTTTTGTGGAAGGCACAAAGAGCCAGGCTGTAGTTCTAAAACAAAGTGGAGGCTTTTCAATTATCATCATGTGAGCCTCTTGAAAAAAAAAAAAATAAAAAAGGGGAAAAGAATGGGAACGGTGGAGCAGAATCTCATCTGACTTCAGTTAGTAAAACTCCATAGGCTTTGCTGAATTTACATGAGAGCAGCTTCAGATCTGCATCTTTTCAAGTTTACTTCAAATGTCCCCTTTGAGCCTAGAAATCTGGAGAACTTGGGAGCATTTGATGCAATCCCCAAGCAATACAAAGGGGAGCCGGTTCTAATTGGGGCTGTCTCATTAGCATTCAACACCACACTGAAAAGATGACAAAGGGCTGTGGCTGACCTTTCATTTCTCTCCGTGCTGCCAAGCTTATGATAACACTTGTTTGAACTTCATTAACACCATTTAATTGCCTGCATCACAATCAATATGATGTTTCCCTGCTGAAGCCTGGCATGGAGACAGGGATGTGGGAGACTGTAAAGGGGCAGAGCACAAAAAGCAGAAGCCAAAGAGTTTTTCCATGTCACACTGGTGCCCAAAATACCTGCAGTGCTGCAAGGAGAGGAACTGGTGCTTTTTTCTTCTCATCCCTGCAGGGACTTGGTCTCCTTTTGGCTGCTTCTTGTGCATTGAAAATAGCCCCTGAAAGGAAAACTGAAAGTCAATGGAGACTTTACAAGTGTTCTCAACAACTTGAGAGTCATCCAATGAAGACCATTCAAAATAGGCTTGCCAGGCTCTGGACTAAAATAAGTTTGAAGTGATCTGATATGTGGGATTCAGAGTTATAACACCTGTATTTTGTCACGTTAACCTGGGTGCAAACACTGCCTCACCAAGCTGGTGGTACCCAGGTCCTGTGGCCATGATCTCATCTACTTCTTTTTCCTTACACGGGCACTGAGTGACAGAACAAGGGGGGACAGTTTTAAACTAAAAGGGAGAGTTTTAGGCATAATGCTAGGAAGAAATTCTTTAATCAGAGGGTAGAGAGGCACAGGGACAAGTTACCCAGAGAAGCTGTGGTTGCCCCATCCCTGGAAGTGTCCAAGGCCAGGCTGGACAGGACTTGGAGCAACCTGGAATAGTGGAAGGTGTCCCTGTCCATGGCAGGGGGGGGTGGAACTGGATGATCTTTAAGGTCCCCTCCCACCCAAACCATTCTTGATTCTGTGATTCCTGAAGGAACTATGATTTATATGCCATTATCCCTTAGATAAAGCACCTTAGGCTTGTTAGAAAATGCTTTGGGAGTGTGTTTGGAGCACACAAACCAGAAAGTCTGTCCCTGTTCATGATGTAACCAACACAGTGGTCAGCTTGTGGCTTCAGGATTCTCCAGTCACTGAAAGGTCTCTACCCATGTACTGCTTGATGTCTGCTGGCCCCTTTGCAGCTAACTTCAGGGGGAAAAAAAAAGACAAATTGGACTGATTTAATAAATAAAGGTTATAAGCTGCATGCACCCAAGCATTGTAAGTTATTAAGGTTTTAAGCAGAAAGTCCAAGGGCTTTGAAAAAGAGTAGCACATGACAGGTGCAAATCCTGACTCTACTTTATAAAACAGCCTTCTCTGTCTCCTTTCTCTGGCAGAAAGAAGGCTCAAGCTATTGCATACCAAGGGTCAAGGCAGGGGGTGTTGTCAGTAGACATAATAAAAACCAGTGCTGGAAAAAGGGGCCTCAGGAGGTCAACCCAACCAGCTCCTGCCTCGGGGCAGGATCAGCTCTGTCTAAAGCCTTCCTGACAGATGCTTGTCTACCCCTTTCTTAAAGGCCTCCAACAACAGAGCCTCTGCTGTCCTAAGGCAATCCATTCCTGTGCTGCCCTGTCCTTCCCATCAGAGTGTTTTCCCTCATGGCCAGCCAAAAATCTCCCTGACTGTAATTAAAGGCCACTGTCATCCCCAGGGCAGGGGGTGCAACTCATTCCCTGCCTCTCTGGAGCAGCTTTTGGTGTCTCTGAAGGCTGTTCACTTTTTATTTCCCCCCAAATCCTGATGTTTTCTCGTCACGGTTAGAAGCAGTTCTTACATAGTGCAGTTTTCAGCAGGCAACATGAAAATGTCCCTGTGTGTTGATGGCACAGCCCCATACACCCTCTGCACTGATCCTGGATGATTTGTCCTCCCAGAGAAGCCACCTGTGCACCAACTCACTCTTCAGCCATTGACTCAGTGCTGTCCCCCAATTCCTTCTGAGATGAAAAGCAGCAGGAAAAGCCTTGCACAGGCTAAATAAAATCATTGTCCTGCCCCGGGTTTCTATACACAAACAAAATCCTTCCCTAAATCTATTTGAGGCAAATCTCTGGGAGAACAGACAGGTCTTCAGCTGATTTTGGGTGCCTTGTGATTGCCTCTCATGGTCGTATTGCCAAAGTCCAATCAATGTCCAACAGCCTGGCTTTAAACCTCTCTCTGGAATAGGGTCTGTCTGGGCTGAGTCCTGTGACTGACTCCCAGAATGGTTTGGATTGAAAGAGATCTTAAAATCATCCAGTTCCACCCCCTGTCATAGGCAGGGACACCTTCCACTCGACCAGTCTGCTCAGCATCCCATCCAGCCTGGCCTCGAACACTTCCAGGAACAGAGCATCCACAGTCTCCTTGGGAAACCTGTTCCAGTGCCTCACCAGCATCTCAGATGCTTCCCAGGAAACTGAAACTGCCGTTCTGTGTCACCACCAGAACTGGCAGCATGTCTTTGCATTGCTTCACTGTCATCCCATAAAACAAGCTGGCCGCTAGGTTGTTCCCGACCTTTCCATCGGCCCTTCCCTGCTCCAGCAGTTCCCCATATCCCTTTCCTGCACCTCCTCCTCCTCCAGTGGTCTGCATACAGCCGGCTATTGCATAACCCTAATTATGTTCGTGCTGTAATTGCGTCTGCCGTCTGCAGCGCATGGATTCCTTACAAGCTTTTCATATGCTAAAATGATTATTAATGAGTGCGGTCCCAACCCAGCGACAAACAACAGCCACGACAAAAAGATCTTTTGGAAGGCAATTAGCTCCATGCTAAGCTGCCTAAACCATGGGCTGTGCTGGAAAATTTCAGGCTGGAGAGGAAGCGATGGCAACATGGCTTTTCTCTTCTCTTTTGATGAGTTAATGAGGTGCTGAGTGGCATCAGGCAACAGTTATTCTGGTGCGACAGCTCCCCTGAGGAGTTTTTCCAGCTTGGTACTGAAGGAAAGAGCATTTCCCACCTGGATAAACGCAGGGCGAGGTGTATTCCCAGGTCACTGATGTGTTCCCAGGTCGCTGTTGTATTGCTTTCCTCGGGAAAGCAAAGCAAAGCAAAGACAACCCAGGGATAAAGAGGAGGTAGTGGAAGGAACAAGAACAATTATTGTTTCAGAACTCTGTCCTGGTGCATCCAAAATCCTCCTCCATACCGCAGTGGCAGTGGATGGTCTCATGGGCTCTCCATGGCTGGGGTGTGAGTTGTGCTCATGACACTTGTGAGGTCACATCCCAAGGCCCAGTTATCCTCATATTATCCTCCCTCTGAGCTGATGATGTGCTGGAATGATGGCTTTGCCTCAGTTTCTCATTATTTTTATAGCTTCTGAAATCTAATGAACCAATTTCCTGTCACATCAGAGGCTGAACAGCACTGAGATCAGAACAGCTGTTGTGACTCAGGGCAAACTCGAACACGTAAGGCTGGACCTTTTGATTTGTAGCTAAGGATCTTCTGGAAATAGCTGAGAAAGGACCCACTGGAGATAACCAAAACTGGAGAACTGAAGCACCAGCAAATCTGCAGGACCAAGCTGGCAGGTGATGCACATCTGACCAAGCAGTCACAGTCTTCAGATTCTCCCTCTTGACCCTTTGGAAGCAGGTTAAGCTAAATTTGCTACTTTGCCACCTTTCTGACTCATTCAGAGGGAATCTGCCTTAGTTTTGTGGCTTGTTCCCAACTCCTGCTGGGCTAAGGAAGCCTCTGAGGCTGTGGAAGGGCAAGTCAACGACCTGTCCCTGACTCAGGTGACAGCTGAGCTCTCAGCTTGGGGTTGCCCACAGGTGGCAGAGCATCCTACTGCCCCGGCACTGCCTCAGCTCAGCTCTGCTGTGAGGGAGAGCTGCCAGCTGCAGGGCAGGAGGGCAGCAGCACACAGACACTCGGGCTGCAGATTCCAGTAGTGCAAATGTGGGCACCTCTGGGCTTTGGGGTGGTTTTTGCATGAGGGGTGTGCCAATGGCAGAGAGGCCCTAAGTGCCTCTGAGGATCTGGACTCAAACAGAAGGTAAATAAAGACTCAGCAGGGTTGTTGTCATCCTCCTGCTAGGCTGCTTCAATGTGCACATTCATCATTTCTTTAGAGAGTGCAATGATGGCTTCATTAGAAACTCTTCTGCATGAATAAGTCATTGGGCCAGGGCAGAATTTGGTTGGAAGGGTATTATTTCCTCCTCACACAGGTTTGGCTACTGGTACATGCTTTTCTCCCCTCCTTTTTCTTTCATTTTTATTTTGCTACAAAGCATATTTACATGATATTTTAGCTTGCAGTCTTAATGGGAAATGACTGCCCGGGTGCATGGTGCCAGGGAATTGGGTCTGGGCACCAGGACACTTTGGTGTGATAGTGGGCACTGAGATCACATCTTGAGAGTGTGCCATGGCCAGAGAGGCCCTCAAGCCCTGCAGCTCTGGTTCTTGAGACTCAGATTCGTGTGTGCTGTCCCTCGCTCCAGGGAGCATTTTGTGCTGCTTGTTGTTCAGATGAGTCAGGAAAGTGTTGTGCTGCTGGAAAATTATCTCCGCAGGGCTGGGAAGGGATGGGGAGCTTTCAGGCCCTGGTGAGTCACACACTCAAGAGGCTGTTGCTACCAGGTGGAAGGGGAACAGGACAAACTTGGAGGAGCAGATGATAACGTGTGTCTGTGCTCCACTTTTTGGAAGCACCTTGTCCCTACACCCCCCATCCTACCACCATTTGATGACAGCTGAACCAGAGAGGAAAGGGAACATTTCAACTGGTTGTCAGAGCCAGACTGGCACCTCTGCTTTCCTCCACCTGCCTTGTTTATTTTTGCAGTGATTTAACCCCCTTCCCTTCTCATTTCACCCATCAGGAGGGTGCCCAGTCAATATTCACCAGGAGCTGGGCTCTTCTGGGGCATCATAAATCAATGGATTTCACTGCTTTTTGGTCAAACAATTCCTTGTTTTCTCAGCAGTGTCATGGGTGCCACCAGTTCCTGACACTTGCTCTTGTGTGCCAAATCTGGTTTTGTCCAGCAGCTGACGCTGAGACCTCTTTGAGTCTTTCTGGGAGTAGTAAAGGTGTGGAAATATTTATTCATCCTGCTCACCGTCTCCTCCTGGAGGTAATTCTGCAGGTGACATCCTCTTGGGATTTCCAAGTGCCTGCTTTACTCACAGACGGCAGTTCGGGTGTCCTTGGGGGTGGAGGGTTAGGCAGATTCTCAGCGAAAATCAAGTCCAGACCACTTGTCACTGGAGTTACTGGGAGGGAGGAATATTTAGACCACAGGACTGAGCTAGACTAGGATTTTTGGCTGCTGCTGCTGCTGAGCCCAGAAGGCAAGATGCCAGGGCTCCAGGGAGAGTAATGTTTTTGTGCCTGCTGGAAGTTGCAGTACAATTAATGAGGTTTGCAGGAGTTTTTATGATGAAGCAGAGCCTAGCTCTGGAAAGGGTCAGGCAAGGGGACTTTGCACAGAGCTGAGGGAAGGAGCTCTGCCTCCTGAGCCTTCATCTCCCAGGGGTTACATCAACATCCCACCACCAAAACCAGGACAGCAACTGAGACCAGTTGCAGTAAATCAGGATGGGACTGCAGGGAACAAAAGCAGACCTTGCAGAGCTGGAGCCTCCTGCAGTGGAGGGTTTCCCCCCCTGCTCTTGCTCTGTGCTGCCTCTCACAGGAGGTTCCAGCAGCTGCTCACCCCATTGCCACGGAGTATTTTCCCACTTGTCTGCCTCGAGGATCCTTATCATCCAGCACTTCAATGTCCAATTTCTCTGCAGTGGAAAACAGGCTCCATCCCAGCAGGTGTCTCCACGCTGTTTACAGGACACCTGTCAGCTCTTTTGGCTCCCTGTCCCCTCTGCCTCCTAATTATAAAATTGCAGATTGCTGCAGCTATGGACTTTTTTTTTTCTTTTTTTTTTTTTTTTCTTTCCTGCTTTTTGTTTTCCTCCTTGTGCACAAAATGTCAAATTGCAGAAATTAAAAATGTAAATGATGGAGTCTAATTAACCAGTTGACAGCAGAGCACAGCTGCGAGTGACAGTGACTGATTACCTTCTGCAAACCTTGTCCTCCAAGACCTGCCTTACCCAGGGGACGAAGGACATCAAAAATAGCAACTTCCTTAAAGAGACATCACTCTGCACACGGAGTCTGTTGGGGGATGGTTCTGGGGGATCCATATCCTATGGGCAAAGCCCCAGTCCTCCTGAGCTCACAGAGAACGGTGCTGACTCCTAAGGAAAGCAGATATTCCCCAGGCAGAGTGGGGATGGGAAGGTTGAAGGCTGTTGCCGCAAACATCAGGCCAGCTTAAAATTTGAGGCAAAACGGAGATGCTGAGCAGCAGAAGATGTACTGGGATTGATTGGACCGAGTGGTGGAGGTGGGTGATGTCAGCAATGAGGGCAGATGTACCTGTGTGAATGGCAGAAGCAAGAATCAAGGAGGGGGTTTGTTTGGGGTTTTTTCTTTGTTTGCTTATGAGAGTGAAATCCAGAGCTATCAGTGGGCTCAGTAGGCCTTCTCTGGGGGACTAGAGGCAGGGCTCAAAGCCCTTGAAGGTCAGATGAAGTAATCCATCAATAGGTACCTCCTGCCTCTGGTGGCATGGAGAAAGTTCACAGGATGCTCTTTGGGACTTCAGTCTCAGATTGGGGTGGAGTGAATGCAACACACATGTGGTGCTCAGGATTAGTGCTTCAGAAGCAGCTTCCACTGTGGCTGACTCATGTCCCTTGCTCTAAAAGGCACGGCCAGGTATTTCACTGATGCACCAGAAGAGCCCAACACTGCAAAGTGCATCTTTGCTCTTTATTGTTGGTGAATTTTGTCTCTGAATCCCTGCTCTCTCCCCTCAAGAAACCCCTGTATCTGTCTCTCTCAGGTACTACTCAGACATTGCCAAAATGCCAGCCATCAGTGACCAGGACATGAATGCCTACTTGGCTGAGCAGTCTCGCATGCACATGAACGAGTTCAACACCATGAGTGCGCTCTCCGAGATCTACTCCTACGTGGGCAAGTACAGCGAGGAGGTGAGAGCCTTGGAGCCTTCTGAGGGGTCATGGCACAGCCCATGCATGTGCCACAGATGCCTCTCCTCATCCCGGCTGTGGGGGTGATGGATTTATGGCAGGAAAAGTGAGGCTTGGGGTCTGTGAAAGGGAAGGTCTGAGATGTTTGGCCTCCCCAGTAGTCTTTCCTGTGGATCCCCGTTATTTATGTCTCTTAATATTGGTCGACCGGATTTAACTGGCTTGCAGTGGTTGGTCAGAGGTTAACTCACTGCAGAGGAGCCCCACGTGAACTCTGCACCCAGTGTGGCCACCCATGTAAAAATACGTGCCCAATGCCATTCCAAGCACCTTAAAACACCCAAGAATTGTCCACCAAGCATGACACAGACTTTGAGGGGTCCAGCGTGGTTCTATGCATTGTAGGCCAGGTGAGCCCCCCTAAGAGCATCTCAAGTGGCATGGCCAGGTGATGAATAAAGCTGTGAAATAACTGATCTCCAAGATATTGGTTGAAATCTGAAAATCTGCATTTAGTCAAATCAAGCCCAAACCACCTGCCTAGTTCCCTGCTGGCTGACTGACCTTCATTTCGTGACCTAAGCTAAGCCTGGGACCTGCCTTAGAGAAAGCCAGCCCTAATCTACTGCTATATAGGAGGATGGATTCAGTTATTTTGGGGGGAAAAATAAAATAAAAATCCCTCTCACTTCTTCCTCTCTCCTTTTCCAGATTCTCGGAGCCCTCGATCAAGACGACCAGGCTGGGAAACAGAAACTTGCCTACAAACTTGAACAAGTCATAACCCTCATGAGCATAGACAGCTGAGAACTGTCCTGCCAGGGCCACCCTGGGAGGGATAAACCAAGTCGTGCCTCACTCAAGATCATCATCTTTACCAAGTGCAAGTTTTGATGGGCTGTAAGCAGAGTCACCCACACAGCAATCCTCTCCCTCTCTCATTCTCTCTCTCTCCCTCTTCTTCTCATTTCTTCCTCTTTCCAAATTTATGGACAACCTGACAGAGCCCCAGGGGTTAAAAGTGAAGACTGCAGAGGAATCTTGGCTCTGGGGACAAGGAAGACATTTTGGTGGAGCTTTTCTTTTCACAGTTTCCCCTCTGCCTTCTCCCTAGAGAAAAACTATTAAACACACACACAAAAAACCCCCCAACATCACATCATCACTCTGCAGAGGCGAAACTGGGAGGTACCTTCTGTCATGCTGCTTTAACTGCCCTCCAAGGGCTTGTAGCCCCTGGAGTGGGCACGGGAATGAACTCAGTATTACCCCAAGTGTCCCCAAGGGGAAGGCAGCCTGCCTGCAGGGGTCCTGGAGGGCAGAGCAAAGCCAGCTCCTCTCCTGTAGAGCCATTGCAACTCTATCTCCTGAGAGTGACCCACTGGGTGAGGAACCCCAAAGGTCCCCGGGAAATGCCACAGCTCCGTCCAGAGAGGGCCCACGGTGGCTCTGACCTGCCTGGTGTAGCTGCTTCTCTTGGGGCAGGGAAAGGGTCAAGAGGGGTGGAGGAGACCGACTCTCCCCTGCCCATGTGTTTCATAGGGTTATTCTTATTTTTCCAAGAGACACGTGTCCCCCTCCATCTTTCCCGTTGTGTCCTGTTGGTTGTAGCACTGCGGCAAAAACGCTCCCTCTGCTCAGTGGCCTCCTGTCAGTGGTGGTTCTGCTCCTTCTGGCAATGGACTGCACAGCATCTCCCTTGTCCCCACCTCAGCTTGGAAAGCAAGAGCCACAGGTCTCATTTTGTTCCAGGCAAGGAGCTCAACCTCAACAAAAACCACCCCCCCAACAACAACCAGAGGGATTTTTTTTTTTCCAAAGCTGTTAATTCTTTCCATTTTGTTTCCTCAACTGGAACAAAGCTGTTGTTTTCTCATGGTGGAATATCAGAAGGACATTGAAGGGCTTGCCAGGAACCAAGGTAGTGCACAGGGCTGATGGTAAAACCTTCCATCCAAGCCACTCCTAAGAGGAAATGTCACCGCATATTTTGGAAGGAAATCTCGGAGGAAATCCAAACGAAACAGTGCAAAAAAATTCTTCTACCTGGATTACCCCCAGCTGAACTGCAGGTCTTCTGGAGGTCTCTGAACTGCTGTTAAGCCCATCTGCCTTTTGGTGCCAACTGCTGGCCTTTCCTCTTGCCCATTTCTGGAACTCACAGGCCTTGCTGAAGGCATAGTTGCTGCCTGGGAAGGATTTTGTCTCTCTTTGCACTTCTTATCCCTTCAGAGATCACTGTCACCACTTTTGTGGGGACCATTGTAGGTGATTGCCTTGTCTCGTCCTCTGCTCAGCTCCTCCAGAACAACATCTCAACCTGTTTCATGGCCAGCCAAAGAGGAGTGAACTCCTGCATCTCTTCTGCCTTTGGCTATTGTGTTCATACAGCTGCCAGCCTGGATAACACCATGGTTAGAGACCCTGGGGGTGCGGAGAACCTTGTACACCATGGAGGCAAGAGCTGGGTCTACATCCATCTCCCCAGAAAGGAACAGAGCTCACTAACAGAAGGACGAGTGGCTGTAGAATCAGCCCACATCCACCCCATCCTGTCCTCAGAGCTACAGCCTGGATCTACTTTGCACCTGGAGGGAGGAAGGGGTGAAGACAGGGTGTGTAAATTGATTAGAAAACAAGTGCATTTGGGTTCATTCATGTGTTTTGCTATCAAAGCAGAACCTCTCCAGAGTACCAGACCACAAGTGTGTAGCCTGGGGGATGTGGTGCAAACAGGGGTCAGTCAGCCAGCAGGTTTCCCTCAGCCAAGCACACAAGCCTTTCTCCAACCAGTTAAAAAACAGCAGTCCCAAAACTGGCTGTGTCTGTGGGGAGAACACCACAAGATGCACATTGAAACAGCAGCCTTAGGGACATGTCTTAGTTTGAAAGCCTCAGACATTTCTCTCCGGGTTAGAATTCTGGTTATTGTGTGCGTGTGTGCATGTGCGTTATCTGTGTGTGTTATCTCTGTGTGTGTGCACATTATCACTGTATGTGTGCCTTATCTGTGTGTGCATGTGTGTCATCTGTGTGCGTGTATGCATGTTATCCGTGTGTGTGTGCGTGCATTATCTGTGTGCGAGTGTGTGTTATCTGTGTGTGCATGTGTGTGTTATCTGTGTGCATTGTGTGTGTTATCTCTGTGTGTGCATTATCTGTGTGCGCATGTGTGTTATCTGTGTGCTTGTGTGTTATCTGTGTGTGTGCATTATCTGTGTGCACATGTGCATTATCTGTGTGCGGGTGTGTGTTATCTGTGTGCATGCATTATCTGTGTGCACATGTGCATTATCTGTGTGCGGGTGTGTGTTATCTGTGTGCACACATTATCTGTGTGCACATGTGCGTTATCTGTGTGCGGGTGTGTGTTATCTATGTGTGTGCATTATCTGAGTGCACATGTGCACTATCTGCGTGCGGGTGTGTGTTATCTGTGTGTGTGCATTATCTGTGTGCACATGTGCATAATTTGTGTGCAGGTGTGTGTTATATGTGTATGTGTGTGTTATCTGTGTGTGTGTGTTATCTGTGTGTGAGTGTGCGTTATCTGTGTGCGTTATCTGTGTGCTTGTGTGTGTTATTTGTGTGCACATGTGCATTATCTGTGTGCCTTATCTGTGTGCATGTGTGCGCATTATCTGTGTGTGTGCGTTTTCTGTGTGTAGGTGTGCATTATCTGTGTGGGGCTGTGCGTTATCTGNATGTGTGTGTTATCTGTGTGTGTGCGTTATCTGTGTGCGTTATCTGTGTGCTTGTGTGTGTTATTTGTGTGCACATGTGCATTATCTGTGTGCCTTATCTGTGTGCATGTGTGCGCATTATCTGTGTGTGTGCGTTTTCTGTGTGTAGGTGTGCATTATCTGTGTGGGGCTGTGCGTTATCTGTGTGTGTTATCTGTGTGTGCGTGTGCATTATCTGTGTGCGGGTGTGTGTTATCTGTGTGTGTGCATTATCTGTGTGCGGGTGTGTGTTATCTGTGTATATGCATTATCTGTGTGTGTGCATTATCTGTGTGCGGGTGTGCGTTATCTGTGCGTGTGCATTATCTGTGTGTGTGCATTATCTGTGTGCGGGTGTGCGTTATCTGTGTGTGTGCATTATCTGTGTGGGGGTGTGCGTTATCTGTGTGTGTGTGTTATCTGTGTGTGCGTGTGCATGATCTGTGCACATGTGTGTTATCTGCGTGTGTGCATTATCTGCGTGCACATGTGCACTATCTATGTGCGGGTGTGCGTTATCTGTGTGCGGGTGTGCGTTACTCCCTCTCTGGTTTCTCTTGCTTTCTGCTGGGCTGCTGAGCTGGCAGACTCACTGTGCACCTTATGGACACCCCAGCATCTCAAAGAGGCCCGTGCACCGGGGATGGTTTGGGTTTGGTTGGTTCTGCCATGGGTTTTGTTGCTCCGTTTCGTAATGTTGGCGCATGTTCCAGATCCATTGATCGTGGCTGTGAAAGTGGGCTCGGAGGTCCCACCAGAGCCAGCGGTGAGAGAGTGACCACAACAACAACACAAACACGGTATTTTTTATAAGTAGGTTAAAAAGAAAAGAAAAAAAAAAAAAAGGGAAAAATTAAAAAAAAAAAAAAAAAAAAAAGAAAAAAAAAAACCAAAGGTTTTGACAAACCAAGTGCCACAAAATGCTAACTATGGACTCTATTGTCATGCCTTGTGCTCACAGCTGGATGGTAGGAGTCTAAGGCCGAGTAGCTGGCTTGGAGGGAGGTGGTTGTGGGTGACGGGTGACCCTGCCTGGACATGGGCACGTTGAGGGGAGAAGCAGCTCTTTGACACACACGCAAAGACGTGTCCAGACGAACTGGTGTGATCCTGCACTGTTACTCCAGTCAGAGCGACAGCAGGGGGGGATCTGAGGTTCCCCCTGCCTCGCTGTGGTGTTTTCAGGGCTGAGGGTTTGCTTGACTATGTTTGTTTTCCGTCGTGGTTATTTGATTTCTTCTCGCTGGTACAGAGGTTTTCATCTGAATATTATATATATATTTTTTTTGAGAAAAACTTGAACACCTCAGAGACACTGAGAATGAAACACTTAAGGGGACTTGGAAGCACCACAACATTGGTGTCTTAACCCTTCCCAAGTTCCCAGTTAGGCATTTCTGCTTTCTCTCCACCCACTTCTCTCCCCCGTGCCCAGGATTTGAAAGAAAAATCTGCATTTTGCTTCTCTTTCATCTCCTCCTTACTTTTTTTTTCTTCTGTTTCTCTTTATTTGGTGTTTGAGCTGGTTTTGCTTTTTGCTTGGAAAATGTGCCAGAATTGTGATGTAAATGCGTGGGCTTCCTCCCTTGTCCCCTTCAGTGCCCTTCCCATTCCCAACCACTGTCCCAGCATCCCCCAGTCTATGAGAGGTCTTGGCATCTTTCTTCCCAGCCTCACCTGTCGAGCTAACTATTTTTTAAGTGCATGTAAAATACAACTGAGAACAAAGACACAAGCAGAAGTATGAGCCCTACTACAACACGGATGAGTTCTTTTCCTTTGATTTCTTTTCCCCCACCTCCCTTTCCACACTTGAGCAAAAATGCCCGATAAATTGGTAGTATTCCACACACCAGTTTCAAGCCACGTGGAGAGGACTGGAGCCAAAATTCCTAAAAGACAGGCTCCAAATATCCAGAATATGCCAGATGACAGGCTGATCTTTATGGGTGTTTCTCAAACACTGCAGTCAAATAATCATTGCTGACACCTGCAGCACTATCAGAAATGGGGAAGGGGAACTCATGGAAACTCTCTGAGGTCCTACTGAGAGAGCCAAGGCTATTTCTTCACTGCAGGGTTTGCTCTGGGGCTTTGTGCCTGGTGTAGAGGAACAAAAGTGAAGAGTCTCTCTGCAATCTCCTCGTGTCCTCCCTGTGAGTGTGATCAGCTCTTGGTGACACAGTGATCTGAAACAGAATCCATCCTGTCACGTGCTTTGGCAGACTGAGCCTTCCAGGAAACACCAGTGTGGGAAAAGGTGTGTGTGTCTGGAAGAAGGTGTTGGGGATTGTCTGCTCCTGAGCTGACAGCACAGGAGATGGATGGAGAAGGAGACATGCAGCCACCAAGGTCACCTTCCTCTCCCAACACAGAATCGTGGAATCATTTAGGTTGGGAAAGACCTCTAAGATCACAGAGCCCACATGTTAAGACATGCACTAGTCCTTCTCTTCCCACTCTTCATTCTGTTCTGAATATATCTGAAGGTTTGGTCCACCCAGCAAACACCAGCCTTGCTCCATGAGGTAAAAGGACTTGGTTTTACCACTGCAGTTGTCTTGCCTCACCTCTCTGACACTGAAGACTACAACAATTATTAAGTCATCAGGAAGATTTGCCAGCAGAATTTTGTCTGGTATTTTCTTTGATTGGTTACCAAAGTTTCCCGATCTTGCGCATTAGCCCCCAGGAAACTGTGTCCTAGGAAGGGAAAGAGGCCAAGTGAATCACATAATTGTCATTGTTTTTAATAATGCTGGTGGAAAGCGACAGGTAAAATTTGAAGAGCCTGGTGGCCATTCTCGCTGTTGGGTCAGCCAACACAAATTCTACAAGTCCTTCCTGAATTCCTTGAAGCCTGGGATGGCCGTGAGGTAACAACCTGAGCACCTAACAGCCGATACCAACAAGAAAATTGGTTAGAAGTCCAAACCAGAAATGTAGACCTCTCCTTCCCCAGGGCTTTAGTGAAATGCTCTGGAAAGAGACACTGTTATGTGGAAGACTCTTTCAAAGGAAGATTGGAAACCCCAAAGGGCTGAGTGCCAGAGCTCTGCGTAGTGCGGCATACCTTTGTGTCGGCACAGAGGACACTGTGTCTGTGTCTGAGTCATGGAACCACAGCATGGTTTGGGTTGGAAGGGGCCTTAAAGCTCATCTCGTTCCAGCCCCATCCCATGGGCAGGGACACCTTCTACTAGACCAGGTTGCTCCAAGCCACATCCAACTTGAACACTTCCAGGAATGGAAGTCCTTAAGTCTAAGGACAGCCCTATACCAAAAAGAATAGTCTGGACTGCTGGAGATGACCAGGACTACTCTCTCCCATCGCCAAGGCTTCAGAAAAACAAGTCCTTCTTCACCCTTCCCAGCAGCCTGTAAAACAATTACTCACAAAACAGGTTCATTTGATAGGGTAGAGACATTGTTTTAGTGCCGTAGAGGGAGAGAGAGAAGGAAAATTGATCCTTATTCCTGAGGTAGCTCCAGTATCTAAGAGGTTTGCTCATCCATAGAAATCTGTTGCTTCCTGCAGTGACCATTGTTGATGTCACCAGAGAAGCACTTTACTGGAACCCCACCAGTCCCAGCAGGGTGGGTTTAGGCCCTTTCTCCTCCCTGCTGCAGAAGCCAGGCAGAGAGCACTGTGTAGGAATGTGCACCATGGTGTCACCAGGTCTGTGCTGCTTTTGGGTAGCTCCCCAAAAATTCCATCCAGGAGCCCAGTTTCCCTCTCCTCACTCTTGAACGAGGAAATCACCTGTGGGATCAGTGTTGTTTAAACCTTGGAGATCCTGATAACCTACCCTCCTGAGATGACCAGGGGCCCCCAGGAATGGGTCTCTTTCCCCAAACTAGGGACTTGGGATCATTTATATGACCATAGTAGGTGGTGTTTGTATCTTGGCAAATGCCTCTGAAGGCAGCTGTTGGCTAAGGAAGTATTGGGATGGTTTGGATTGGAAAGGAATTAAAAGACCATCTTGTTCAAACCCCCTGCCATGGGCAGGGACATCTTCCACTAGACCAGGTTGCTCCAAGCTTGCCTTGAACCCTTCCAGGAATGGAGCATCCCCAGCTTCTGTGGGCAACCTAAGACCACCCACACAGCCTTAGTGATTCCAGGACAATCTTCTCTGTGCATCTGAGGGGTAGTAAGGGTTGTCCTCCAGAGCAGGTGGAGCTTTTGGGATGTCATAGCTCTTGCCACCCAAACCTGGTGTGCTGTGGAGCAGCCAACTGATGACACACATGGTGTGAGCCTCAGTCTCCTGGCCATTCCCAGCCTGAATTCTCCTGCTTTGCACTTGATAAGCTCTTATTTCAGAGTATCGTTTGGTCCACAGAGTCCTGCAGTTTTCCCTCACCTCTGCCACTGTGCAATGCCCCTTTCTCCAAAAAACCCCAACAATTGGCATTGTCTTACAGAGAATAACTCGTTTGTGGAGAATGCTTTGGAAACAGAGCTTGTCAACAGTGTTTTATTTGGGATGGCTCAGCTCACTGCACTCTTAGAGAAGCACCCAAGGGGGGACAGGGCTTACAAAAAAAAAAAAAAATTAATTTGTAAAAAAATGTCAAAAAAAAAGAAAAGTTAAACAAAAAAAAAAAAAAAAAAAAAAGAAAAAGGATTTACACTTGGAAAAATAAACCCACCAAAAACCTGCTGAAGTTTTAAAGCTGCTTAGTCTGATCAACCTGTCCCGTGTGTGATTTCCGTTGTCGTCGTTGTTTGTTCATTGTTTGGCTGGTTTTGGGGTGGGGTTTTTTGTTTGTTTGTTTGTTTGTTTTGTTTTGTTTCTAATCTTCTGTTCTAAAAATGGAGAGTTTACCTCAAGAAATTCTCTCTGCCTGGAGACAGATCACCTCCGAGGCGCTCGCTCGCAGCAGGGAGCAGCGTGCAGGGAGGCTCGGGGAAGCAAACCTGGCTGTGGGCAACAGGGCAAAGCAGGACCTTCAGGTTCTTTCAGCGTTGCCTTCTCCTGCTGGGCTGCTCTGGCAGTGCCCAGTGGAGAGGCTGCTGTTCACCCTCGGATGGACTGAGGCACAAGAGCCCCTTGGAGAAACCATGTCCAAGCTTGGAGTGCTTTCTGAAGGCTCTTAAGAGCAACTTGGTGTTGGTTACAGTTCCTGTGCTGCTCTTTCTCCATGCCCTGGAGAAATTCCTCTTGCCAGCCCAAGGAAGCAGAGAGATCAGGTGCTAGCTAAACGCTCCCAGTGTTTTCCCCAAGGAATGAAGAGGCAACTGGATTATTTAAGGTCACAAGACAGGCCCTTCCTTGTGTCTGACCCTGTGTCTTGGACATTCACATAAGTCCAGATGTCTCATTCTCTGTTTTGCTAAAGCCTCCACCTTAAACACAAAATCAATGGAAAGACACATCCTTTCACTACAGTGTTACTAAGAGCCTCAAAGAGATGTCAAGACAGCATTAGAAAGGAGGTTGGGATCCTTTTTCTTAGGTTGTTGTTGTTGTTGGTTTGGTTTTCTTTTGAATTGATTCTAGTTAAAAAAATTAAATAAAATCTGTACTATTTAAATTGGAATCCCGTTGTTACTTGGTAAAGGCAAAGCTTCTGTACCTTTGTTATAATTAATTGTATACCTGTGTATGTAAATATAAGGCATTCCTATTTTGCAGTCCAGAACAAGAAAAAAAAAAAAAAAAAAAAAGGAAAAAAAAGAAACTATTTGTAATATAGAATAAAGTTTATTAAAAAAAAAAATAAAGACATAAAAATGCCCCAGGCTGTGACTGTTGCTTCCTGTGGCCAAATGGAGCCAGAGGAAGGGAATAGAAGTGAAGGGGAAACATGAGACTGGATACATCCCAGTTACTTATACAGAGGGAAAGGTGTGG